>BJFM01002302.1:0-81042 GCA_016586285.1 Arothron firmamentum | reverse complement strand
CCAAATTTGCACAGATTATTTCGAGATTACCAACAATCCAAAAAAAAAAAAAAAAAGAAAAAAAAAAGATCCCCTCATTCAGGAGGTGCCATGTTTGAATTTTTTTTGCACGTCCAGTGATCAGATGTCCCCCACAGTGACCGTCCTTTTGTAATAATGTAGAGCCTCAGCAAGTTGTCAGCCTTGACCGGGAGAAAAATGAGCGGTGGTGCTGCAGCCTTCAGGGGTCTTTTCTGAACGCTTGAAGCCCCTTTGCTTCTTTAATTCTCACTCTGTTTCCCTGGAAAATGTCATCTCTAATTACTTCTGAAATCCATCTCCACTTTCCCCCTTCCCAAACCATACCAGCTGTACAGGCTGCCTTTATTTGTCAGCGCAATCCCTGTCCTTGGCTATTGGGAATATGTTCTATAGATTAAACTGCCTCCATCTCGTTTTCAGATAATGTAGTGTGACCTGGGTCAGTCAAGGTTCCACGACTGCGCAAACATTAAATATGTGTGAATGCTGCTGTTTCTGGCTGTGTGTTGAGCTTGACTCCACTATTTCAACCAAAGTGATCAGCAGAATTCTGGCCCTGGTCCATCCCTGGAGCTCCTCCAGGGAACACACTGTTCTGACAGTTTCTGTAGACAGTGTTAGGGTGAGGTCACATAGAAGCGAACTGCTAAAACCAAGATTTTCCTTTACAAAACTGAAAAAATTGAAGTCAATCCTTTTTGTCATCACAGGCTCAGATGTCAGGTCTATAAAAATACTGACACAGACTGGAGTAAATCATGACCCTGCAGTATTTTGATGTTTGTGATGAAAACATGAACTTGTGGTCTAAAGCAAGAGGATACCAAATGAAGTTTAATCGATGGTATCACCAACACTAATTTAACTAAGCCTAATTAATGGCCCACTTAATGGTATTAATGGTTTTGCAGCTGATTTGAAATCTGATTACAGGTTTATAATTTATTTAACATGTTTTATGAGCTCTTTGAAGGAGGGGCTTATCAGTTGGGGCCCAGCCAATCAAGAAGAGGATACCTAGTGTTTTGGAGGACACAGATTACCTGTAAAACTAAATCAGGAAATAATAAATCATGATGGAGTTCCTACACGCTGAAATTAAGACAGAAAGCTCCTTTTGTATTCGCCTCAATTTCCAGAAGTTGATTTCTGTGTTAGGAGTGGGGGATGGGTGATAAATGCCCAACAATACCTTTGCAGAGTAGAATTTAATTGCCAGTCGTATTGAGTAAGTGTGATCACCCTGCTATAGATGCTAATGGCGTATTATTCACAGGCCGCCTCATTACATCACTCAAATGTCCCTTTTCGTGCATGGCTTCCTGCCCTCATACTTTGATCGCAGTGCAAAGATTAGGATTGCTTTCAGTAGTGTACAGCTGTCTTGTCAGCAGAAAGTAAAGGTCTGCACAACTGACTGCCTGGACAGCACAACAGATGTGTTTTCCAAAATGTTCACACAGCTTTGCCCTGACAGGTGTTTCGCTTTATTCAAGTGCCTCAGCTCCGATTAGAATATTTATTTCAATCATACTCCCAATCTTTACATTACAGGAAGAACAGTTTTATCGACTTGTTAGTTTTTCTAGAGATCTGATGAGAAACCGCTGCCATTACCTTCCGTTGAAGGCAAATTTCATTACTGAGTTCATCCTTTCTGAGAGCTAACAAAGCACCTCTGCGAGAGCAGAAGGCTATTGCCGATAGGTTGCGCCTAATTTAAGTTTATGATTGGAAATGGGCCATCACATTTCTTCTGAGCCATTTAAAACTCATTCATGAGTTTTACACCATTAACTTCATCTATGCACAATGCGTAATCCAGCCCAACAAATGCTCCTGTGACTTCTATCACTGTATTTTTGATCCACATTTTTAGTGTTCATTTCCATCTGCAGACACGGGGAATTCTTTTTTACCATGTTCTGTTAAACTGTTCTACAAACATTCTTGGTTAATCTACATTTTGCAGCGGGAAATGATGCAAAAACCATCTTGAAATATGCTAAATGTAGGAACAGAACAGTTGTAAGGATAGAATCTCACAGCTTCAAGGCCTTGAGATTTGCAGGGTTTCTATGCACCGGGTAATTATGCATATGAAAGTGAAACAGATCCCTCTGCTGCACCGTAACAAATTAAGATGGAAAACAGATAATGCATTGTAATAACCAGATTACAACACAATGTCAACTTCCATCAAAAGGTGCTTAAATGATTACAATTTGAACTCGAGCCATAATTATTCAGTTGTAATTAATTTGATCGCTATTGTTATTACATTTGCTATCACACACGCCTAATATTAAAATACATAAAGATGTTTATGTGAACCCACTCAGGGTTAATTGGTAATTCTCTATGAAATTAAACCCTCCAGTTATCCAAAAGCAGCGATAATCGACTCCACAACAATCCACAATTTTCATTCTTTTTCTGTTTTCATGCATTTATGGTTTTGATTTGATCAGAGATGATTTGACCCTGGAAGTCAAGGGATTTCTGGCAATTATTTTCATTACAGTGATTCTATAGATGCCAGGAGATGCTTATACAAAACATCACTCTTTTAAACACCCAGCCGTGGAATAAACCAAGAAACTTCACACAACTTTAAAAAATAGGAAAATACAGTATATGCAGTACTTATAGATGATTGATGAAGTTACTGCAGCTATAAATCAAAGCAACGATCAGAGTTGCTCATTAAAGATCAAAGCAGTTTCGTCATGAGTCATTCAGGCCAGTAGATGCTGCTGGATTAAGCATGTGATGGATAATGTAGAAGATCATTTCATTGCCTTGGTCTGCAGTTGCATCATCACACATTCTTTCCAAAGTATTTCTTTTTTAACCAAGAGAGTTTTGGGCCGAGACAATGACGTTGAGAGATGAGATTGTTGTATTTTCTTCTCATATCCACAAAAAATCAAATTTCAACATGAAGTTTCTGGTAAAGAAAATGATTTCACTAATGCACAAATCTAATCAAGTTTTGCTTGACTGTGGCATCTCATGATTTCTATCATGTTCTATTGGGTACCTCCATCATGATAATGAATAATATAAAACCTCTTTTCTACTTTCTTCTGATTTCTATAGCTCAGTATTCAAAAATATCAGGACTTTCTTCACTACCCAAGTCATACCTCACATTGTTTAAAAGCAGCTTTCACAAATGTGATTATCGTCTATTATTGCTCCGCAACAGCTCTAACAGGATAGTGTCGGCCCACAGTCAAAGGAAGCTCGAATGCTCCCAAATCTCTGATTTTCCCACGACCCTTATCTTTATTAGCTCATTATATTCAGCTGTGGCTGCACATCTCCGGTATTTATGTGGGTGAGGAAGGAGAGACTGCCAATTAGCAAGTGCTTATCTGATGGCAGATATGGAAATGCAACAGGAATCAACTAGAAGAGCAAATTTGGTAGATGGAGTTGAATTTAAATTGTTCCTCACCTATAGTGTACTGTGAACATTTAGAGCTCTAATAGGCTGTAGAGCTGAAAAGCAGAATAGAATCCCCACAATAACAAGCTCTCTCGCATTTTTTTCCAGCTATTATTCTCATTTGGCGAGGTATTATAACAAAGAAATAATATTCCTCTCTCACTGTATGAGGTCACATTTAACCGCATTATTTTGTGTATTGACATTAATTTTTTTTAAATGCTGTAGAAGTCAAAAACGCAAACATTATTAAGACATTATGTTGCAGAGATGATTAAGCATTAGAAGACATTGTAAGGTGCAGTAATACACAGAAATACAGTTTCAGTGTTGACACAACTGGAAAGTACATAAAAATGAGATTCATTAAAAAAAAAAAAACTAAAGACAAAAGTGAATCGAACTCCAGCTGGAAAGAAATTGAATTAGCATATAAATGCCTTCATACACTATAAAAGGTAGAAAAAGTCGGTCCAGTGACGAGAGGAGACAGCAATAATCACCAGGACTGCAACTGGACTGCTTCTGATGAGAAGAAGCCCCAAAGCCTTCATCATACACCTGCTGTGCAGCCGGTGGCAGAGTTCACAGTCTTATTACCTAAGAGGAGGCCTCGGCAGCTGGCAGCTTCTCCAATTTATGAATCTCAATATCTATTGTTTTTGTGGATGTGACACAGGGCAGCCTGCTCTGTGGTACCGGCAGCCGATGGATGCGCTCTGGGTAAAATAATTCAACAAGACTGCTTTTCAAAGCCATTTTTTCCCCATTTCAAATTACTGTTAAAATTGGTACACACAATTTCTTCCTCTGTCTCAATAAAACAGCCAGGGAAGCCCTTACTGGCCACATATTTTATTTTATTTTTGTGGAAAGCGTAGTTAGATGGGCCTTTTTCATCATGAATTTTAGTGACATGGGCTGACTTAGAATTAGATCAGCAGACTGCTCCTTTTTCCACATAATACAGCTCAGGCACCACTTTTCAACATATTGTGGACATATCAACAGTTCGGGTTTTAACACAAATTAATGTAATGAAATTTTACAGGTGACCCTTTTTTAATTCATCAGAGGATCATGAAAAGGGGTTGTTACAGCAAAAAGGTTTAGTATCCAAGTCCTCTATTCATTCATTCATTTATTTATTCATCCAGCAAAACAGTTGCATTAACAATAATCAATAAAGTGCAATAATTCTATTAAATAAATCCTTACTGACAGGTGTTTTATCCCGAGAACAGAAAATACACTCATCAAAAGTTACAAAATGAATTCTGCTGAATTTTAAATTCAACCCATTGTGAAAGATCTGGTGTCTAAGAGTTAACTCTCATTCCTCTTTTGGCTGATATGACCGAGCTAATCTTTAAACATCACATTAATAACAGGCTGACTGTGTAAAATGCAAAGGCTCATATTTTCCAGCAGAACCTGGTATCCAGCCAGCGCAGCAAACAGATGGTTAGTCTATTTCGACACTAAGACTGACAGCTAGAACAAGCTGTTTCCTTAACGAGTCACACGTGTGAGAATGAGACCGAAGCAAGTTGTCGAACGGCAGCTCTCTGGGCTGCTCATGGTCAGCTGGGTGCTGTGCTGCATTTACGACACATAATATCTGTGTCAAGTGAACTGACCTGGTGGAAACGGTCAACTAGATCAGTTCAGTTTTAAAATGACGTAATGACTCATGCATGAATGGAACAGGGGAGAGAGAGAGAGAGAGTTCCACCATTCACATCATACTGCTTCCAGGAGAGGTGGGGAGAAAAGACTGGTCTCAGGTCTGTCATCCACCAAACCAAGACCCAAACATGTTACTAGAAGATCCAAACTTCAGATGAATAAGTCTATTCCTCTCCTAATAGCAGAGATATTTATTGAAGAATACTTTTTTGGGTTTCGGAAAACAACTTTCATCAGCAAATATTTATACCAATGTGATCCTGCGTGACCCCAACTCATTCGATTGCTGTTTTGAGTGTGTTTTTAATTATTTAGTCTCCAGTCTTGGCTGGGACCCATTGGCTCCTTTGCCAGGAACAACATTCTGAGAGTCTGTTGCTGGAAAATAGGTTAATGACACCAGTGGCTACTGTGATGAAGCGCTCAATCTTCCCTTGCTGTGAGACAGCGAGGCTTTAATTACGTCAGGAGCAGAAACTGTTTACTGAAAGCGCTCTAGTTTGTCTTGGTGCGTGTGTGAATGTGTGTGTGTGTGTGTGTACCTGAGGTCACAAAGATAATCAGTTCATGCTTGGCAGGTAAATGTTTAGCTAAAGGACAAAAACCAACTTGTGAACTTTTGTGATGTTCTGTGACATAATTAAGGCAACCGTTTATAACAGATAGTGGTAGAATAAGAATAAAATAGAATACACAGAATAGCTTTTACATGATTTTTGAATTTTAGTCTAGCTTTTAAGCGTCTTCCACACACTGCTTACTGGCCACTGAAGTAGGGACAAAACTAAGTGACTATAAAGGACATGATGTGTTAATTGATTACATTCGTGGAAATTTACATATAGAACTTTTTTCATTTTCACTGTTTCCTGTAGATGTATTTGTTTTTCCAGCCGGAGATCTCATATATTTTCTTTTTTTTAAAAGAAATGCCAGTCTGTGGAACAGACAGCTCCAAGCAGATGTACCAGCAAATGGATCTTCAGATGGGGGTTTGAATACCAAACACTGGCTCATTAACAGGTGTGATTACCCTGCTGATGAACATACACCGCTGCAAAAAAAAAATCAAATGAAAACAACAAAACAAGAAAATAATCAGCTTCAGAGGTTCAAGTGGTTCTAGAATTGTGCATCTGACATTACTCAAAAGGGAAATAAAGGAACAAATCACAGCTTGAATTCACTAAATGAGTTGAGTAGTCATTTACTGTGTTCATCCAGAGTTGATTTTTATACATTATTTACTCCAAACTCCAAAGGCAAGTTGCCAATTGAATCTGTGTGCAGCCTGCCATAAAAATAAATGCACACTTGAAGGAAAAGCTGCAGGACAGAAGAAAGAAAGAAGGGGAAGAGGTAGGGATTTGGGAGAAATGTGCTGCACATGCTCCTGCAGTCTCGGACGAGATAAAGTAAATCTCTGGGGAAAAAAACCCCAAAAAGACTGGATGTTGTTTTAATTGCATTTCTGTGTGCACAGATGAGAGTTTTAGCTCAACTTTCCCACCGATGATAAACTGGTTCATTAGCTCCGCTGCTCTGTTTGTGAAGATGATGAACAATGAGCCCATCTGTTAATTTGGCGTCTTTCATCTTTAGTTTCTTCAACACGTCTTAAAATAGTTTCCAAAGTCTTATTTTAGGAACCAACATTTCGGTAGCATCAAGTGCCTGTACAGGATTTTATATCAATCACATTGTTAAAAATTCCAGTGAATAATTGTAAATGCAGGAAATATTAGGCGAATGAGGTGAGTCAGATGTAGTTTGGGAGCAGCTACACCTCTACAATACTCCTGTAGGTTTACCTACTGTGTCTGTTAAATGCTATGGTCAATCACACCAATCCTCCTTAGAAAGGGCTTCTACTGCCCTTTACTTACAAACAAGTGGAAAGTTCTGTCCTTGATTGTTCCCACTGCAGAGCCCTCCAGAATGAAATAGATTTGTCCTAAAAACTGGTGTAAATCCCACTTTTAAACTGGCCTTTTCTCATTGTTGCGATTTGTGCTGTTGGATTTTGTTACTCATTAAAAGAAAAGACATGTGAATGAAGGCTTGACTGTTTCGCCCTTAGATCAACACTCCTTCGGAGGCTGTAATGTAATGCGAGCGCTTTGCTCAGTGGTATTGAAGGAGTTTTCTGTGCCTCAGGCAGCAGTATATGAAGTCATCCCTTGAAGGCATCCTCCAAGGCATTTTAAAGAGATTATTACTTCCACCCAGCAGCAGTGGGCACCGTGTCATGCAGTCAGCTGTATGAAATAACATTTGAAAGTTCTCTTCCACTATGAGTGCCTCTGAAAACATGCCCCCCTCCTTAAACTACAAGCACAGAGCCCCGTAGTCACTGCACTATCCTCATTTACTGAGGAAGGGCAAGCATTTTGAACCAGAACTGAAGGCAGTCAAGCAGTGTTAAAGGTTATGCAAAGTACTTTCCTTGCTACTTCATCCTCAGCTTTTAAAAAAGGCTTTAAAAAATGCATTTTATCCATGACACAAAATACCAGAGCAAACCTGAATACATCATCAAAGTGCTTTAAACTAAAAGGAGGGCCCTAACCCACTAAAAACTACACTTTTTTTGAAACAAACTAGTGGAAAAACAGAAAGTCAGGGAGTTGAAGACACACACAAAAACTGCAACAGGTTGTTGCAATTTAATACAAACAATCTAAATCTTCTCACCAGAGAGGATGACCGTGGTGAAGGCTGAATGAGAGCCCAGAGTTTGCCTCTAAGCCGTCAGGAGGGTGGTCAAGTGGGTCCCCCTTCATTCAGCTGCACCGCTCACATCGATTATAGAAGGTCAGGTTACTAATGAGGGAAGGTCAGACCCTTCTCCATCTGTCACTGTCGTCCTGGCCCCTCTTTCATTCCCGTTCATTTCTATTCCTCGCGGCACCTTCCTCATTGTCTGGCGTGCAGCAGGATCTGCTGCGAGAGGAGGACACGTCAATGTTATCAGCATGCAACAGATGACAGCTTTGAGGGAGACCATGAATTCCAGCTTTTGCCCCAGTGGCTAATTACCCAAACTCGTCATTGGGTGGACCTCTTCCTGTCACTTTGCAAAACAAACCACCCAGCTACAGGCAGCTAATTTGCAAATCGCACGTGTTTACAGAGTCTCTACCTTCCTGGTAGACTCTATACCTACAAAAAGCTTTTCCTTTAATCTTTCAATATCAAACAAACAGATGAGTAAACTAATATGTAAACTAAAACTTGCCACAAATGCACATTTAATTACTTACATCATTAGACATCTGTCAGCATTTTAAAACTGAAACTTCAGGAATCTCATGCAACACGTGGATCGTACTTAAAAAGCAAACTAAAAAAATAGAATACTTTTCGTCCACAGCCTTTTTTCCTCCAGCTGCCCTCAGCCGCCGCAGTTATTTAATTGGACAAAGACGTATGGAAAGAAGGAACCTGCCACCAGTTTTATCTTGAGATTTTCATTCTTAATGAACAGTGGCTGCACCTGCTTTCCAAGAAAAGCAAATTAAGAGGAACAACATACATTATTCAGCCATAATGATCGCCGGCTGGCCAAACGCAGGTAAAATAAGAAAACACAAAGTCAAAAACAAATTAGTTTCTGGGTTTCATTCTCAGTTTATGCTAAACTTCTCCCTTTTCAGCAGTTAAACCGACAGAAGCAAATCAAACGCATTGTTTTTTTCCTCCACACAGAGTAACAGAATCAGTTTGAAAATGTTTGTAAAGGTAAAAGTTCTATTTAATGCTGTCATAACAACATGCTGCATTTAATGACTCCAGTTTCTGGACCTGAATTTGGTACTTTTAAACTGGACCATCAGCAGCCGCTGCTTGTTTCTGATGTCTGATTAACAGCAGACGCCCACGACGCAGGCGCGTCCCAAGCTGCCAACATCAGGAGTGAGAGCAGGTGCACTGACAGACTAGCAAATTAACAATCAAAACGCTGATTAACTGCTGGATTCTTACGTTACACAGTTTTTGTTCAGAGGAGATCAAAAAATATTGAAGTAGGTCATTCCTGGCTTTGGGAAACAATGACCAACATAAATTTGTGTTGCTTTAAGTCTTTTTGAACTGGCAGAAACAAGCATTTATTAGAGTATTTCAATGAAGGCTCTGCCTTTACTCTGCTCAAACCCCACTTAGAAATTCTTTTTATCCGTTTTCAGATGCACTCATCTAAAATCAATCATTGCATTAAGCATGAAGCGGATTCTCCAGACACCACAAGAAAAGACCAATCTGAAGGTTCTTTTTGCTCTTTTTGAGAGACATCTTTTTGTTTGAGGGCACGAACATTGGAAAACCAGAACATCCGAACATATAAATGCTAATCAAGCCACCCTACATTTCTTGGCAGAAACCTGATTTCTTTTATTCATGTTAAATCCAAAAACTCACAGAAACAAAGCCTTTTACGGAAAATACAGCAAAAGAAAATCCACCGGAACTGGAATTTCAGACAGGAAACCTCACGCTGGGCAGATCTGATGACCGTCAGGACAACTTTGGGCTCTATTCCCCCACCAAGAACCTACAAAATCAATCT
This sequence comes from Arothron firmamentum, assembly GCA_016586285.1. NCBI lineage: Eukaryota > Metazoa > Chordata > Actinopteri > Tetraodontiformes > Tetraodontidae > Arothron > Arothron firmamentum. Next base: position 71,311 of record BJFM01002302.1, on the reverse strand, counting down.
TGAACTCCAGCTGCAATGATCTGTGAATAAGTCAAATCAAGCTACGTTCACAAGAATAAATCACCTCTGCTCCAGTTTTCTCAGATATCAATTCAAATATCTGAGGATTACAAGTCACGTAATATTTAAACAGCAGCAAAACTCCACAAAACATGGCTGGAAAAGCTTTTATCTGCCAAGAAACCCAACTGTAACACTTGAGCTGAATAACATTTACTACACAGATGAGTTCAACTCTACCAGTCTGCGTGTATTCTGACAAAATGAATCAAGGACTGGTAAAAACAGCATTGTTTTAACTCCTCTGCTCAGCCTGTCACAATTAGCCCTGAAAATAAATCAACCTTGTGTGATCACTGGTAGTGTCACGCACTGAAATACATGCATTTTAAACATCATTTCAACAACACAACAACCTGTGATCATCTTTTCCTCATTATGTTCAGAGCTGGACGCGTTTCGCTGGTGAAACAGCTAAAGGAGCTCTACTTTAACAGAATCTTCCAACTGTATGTCCTAGGATGCAGTCAAAAATGCTGGAAAAGAAACAGTAGCTGAAGTGGTTGCTTGAAAAATAAAATGGAATTTGACAAAACAATTCGCTACGGAAAGTGTTTGGAGTGGTATTTAAGCACGGTTTAATCAGACCCAGCTGAACGCTTCTCGTATTGAATAACCCCCAGCACGTCTGCGAGGCAAGGTTAGTGTCAAACCTGCAGCACTTCTGATGAAAAACGCTGGAGGTAAATGCACTTCAGAGTGCTAAGGGTCATTCTGCATGTGTATCTCTACATTCATGTCGAGTCTGCCTCTGCGTGCGTAATAAGCTTTTCAGTGCTAAATGTAAACGCCAACTGGTGGGTGAACTGGTCCGTTTGCCATCAGGGCTTCTCCAGCTTTGTGCAGACACAACGACCAAACAGACAATCTCTTGCAAGGATCTCCTACACTCGTGTTCTCGGACGCATAGAAGACCCTCCGCTGCGCTGCGCGACATCTGTGATATTAAAAACAAAGCTCGATTCTGATCTTTGAGCCGTGAGTGTGATGGTTCCAAATCTGGCTTGATTGTGTGAAAGCAGCTGCCCAGATGTTACTGGCTGAGGACAGCTGAAGTGGATACTCGCGGGCGCCGCTCAGGTACGAGGGGCGCAGGAGAAAACCCACAGGAGGACGGCAGAGCCGTGTGGACTCTGATTCCAGCGGTGATTGCAGCTCTGCATGAGTGGCTTCTGATGTGGGGAGGCTGGAGAGGTTTTAGGATGTTTGATAAGAAAGATGACAACTCCATTAACCCAAAGCAATTCTCTCTCCACACAAACACCCCGCATGTGTTCTCATCAATACAAGTCAGACAAACAAAGCCAGACGATGCAGTGGCGACAAAAGACGCATGAAAAAACAAAAACAAACACTCAGTAAATGACAAAGGAACAGGTCAATATCCTGTCCCTGCATCAAGCAACACGCGCAAAGGTTAAATGATGCAAAATTCTGACTACGGATAGACGAGAGGGGCAAACCACTGGTAATTTATTCAAGAGCCTGAATTTTACACACACACACAACAAAATATATATATACACCCTGCTGCCCTCTCCACAGTTAGAATAATTTATCTGGGGAAAACATGAGGCGCTGTGCAAATCACAACGTTGCATCACGGATTTTATTCATTCATGAATCCAGAAGAGCCCCCGAGCTGATCCGAGCTCTGACTTCTTCATGGATCGACAGGGTGACAAGCCTACAAGCCCAATATTTACATTAAAAACATATGAAGAGGATGTTTACAACCCACCATCTACATGTAAACTCAACCTCAATCCATGGTCAATAATAAATAAGAAATAGGCAACTTTACCATGAAGCAGAGCCCATCAGCAGCTTCTGCACCTTTAATGATCTGGACAGCTTGTTCATACCTTTAAATGCAAATATGGAGGATCTAAATGTGTGAAATGATGAGCATCAGACAGAATTTGGTCATTACAGCCACAGCAACAGCAAAAGGAGGCCTGATATTTCAGGAATCCAGTATGGCATTCAAAGTGTGCTGGGAGCGCATGAAGGCGGCTCTAACCCGGACAAACAGTGCGCATCGCCGGAGCGACCACGGTTGGAACATTAATGTCATATTTCCTGAGTAAACACACACACACACAGCAGCGTCAGGACACACACCTGCCAAACACCGAGCAGCTCAGCCTCCACAGCGCAAACATGAGCGCGCAAAACACCGCGAGTGGAACCAAGGAGAGCAGCACACTCACTTTTGGAGGAGCCACGCCGGGCCCGGGTCTCCGGGGGCAGAGGTCACCATCCCACGATGCTGCCGGAGAAAAGGACTCCACGCGTGGTCAGGAAGCGTCAGCGACGACTGGTTAGCTCCACAGCCGCGGGTGTTGCTTTAGGGTCATCGTGACGTTGGGTCCAGAAACGGTTAAAAGAGAAGTTTCACTGTTTGATCGCGAGCTCGGATCCGATTAGCCAACACGCGCGATTTAAGGACGCTCAGGTGTGAAGGGCGGAGCCTGATTGGCTGTCCCGGAGGCGGGGACTGGGACAGGTGAGGCTCGGTCATGAGCCAGTCAGGGGCGGGTTCTTGGATTGATTAAAGGGCGTTAAAGGAGCAGGTTGCAAATAGGAGTAATTTACCATTTATTTATGGATTTATTTACTTTAAAATAAAATTGATCTGCTAAAGTTAGATGTTCCAGTGGAAATTTAGGTTCAGTCCACTTCTGGCTCTATATTTTTCCTTTCTGTGCTTTGACCCTAACATTGATTTATCTGCAGCAGGTGCAGATTGTCTTGGTTTGGGCAGTTTCAGGGGATCTTCAGAGCCCCACTTACTGGCTAAAAGGTTGGTTTGTCTCTGCAGCACTCGTGGAATAAAGCCTGATGGCAGCCATTTTCTACAAAATAAGATGTAACCAATGTTGTAGAATCACAAAATAATAAAATTTGATTATTAGGAAATGAACTGGCAACGGCACTGGACCCACACTGGCATGAAATTCCAGGCATAGTTGACTAAAGTCTGCAAAAGACTTGACAGTGAGGAAATATGCAGCATGAAAGAGAACGAAAATGGTTTGACTGGAAACACCTTTGTTCACCCGTATTACATCCTGCGAAGGCGTTTGCTGTTGAAAAACATTGATTCCACTAATAAACGTGGTGAGGAAGAACATCAACCAGCCATTTTCCAATGAGGCTGATCCCATCTGATGTCACCTGACTTTCAGTAACCTCAGTAACTAGTTCCCAGCTGATTGTTTGATCAGTTGGTGCCTTTTTTTGCTTGCTGAGGGGCTTTTGATAGAAGGCGAGCGCTGCGGAACTGTTTTCTGTGGTTACACAAGAGGAGACTGTGGATTTGCTGTTTTTCACCTTGTGATGCTGCAGCAGAGGCAGCAGATGAGAAGTCTGCAGCTCTCGGCCCACAGAGGAGGTGGGAGATGTTGCTTAAGATGAAGTTCACTTTGCTCCTCATCCCCCCCTCTGATGCTGCCTCCAGGCTGTCCAGAGCTTTCTGACGCCGGTTTGTTTATGCTGCCTGCCTCCCCCGCTGCCTCCCCAGCACACCACTGTGCAGCGTGCTGCAGAGCCGTCCTGGAGAATGTCATTCAAATTAAAGACGGAAATGCTAAATGCTATATTCAAAAATACCATTTAGCACAGGTTCCCCTGGGCTCCAACCAACGTTTTGTCCAAACTAATGTATAGAAAATAGAAAATTCACAACCTCAATATGTCCTCCACTGACCTTTCCTTCTCATGTGCCCTGTCACTTTCCAATCAGTCAACATTTCTTTTTAAATATCTGTGCATGAACTTGATGAAGATATCAATAGTGACACGCTCTGTCACGTCCCGCCGTTCCTGGTGAATTATTGACCATGTGTACAAGAGGCGTTTCAAGTATAAAACTGGTTGCGTAAGGAGAGTTTGGCTCGCCTCACCCCTGCACGATGACACCATTAATATTGATCACGTGGAACCTTTAAATGTCATTATGGAATAAATCAGCATCGCAGGGATCAAGCCTGATCCAGCCTGGGCCTTTGTTGCTCTTTGACAAAGAAATTGTGACACAAAGGCGTGTTACTGCTCTGTCATTTTCCGCCGGACAAAAGGGTGACTCAGAATTCAGATGAGGTCTTTTCTAAGCCGGGTCGTGCATGTCTCAATCCGTATTTGTTAAATAGATCTTATGTGAATGGATTTATAATCCTGTTTATTACAGCAGCTTGTCCCCAGCCCGCTGCGCTCCACCTCAAAGGAGCAGTCAGATAATCAGGCTGTAATGAAACCTGGCTGCGGTGTGTTCTGTTGTCCACAGAGAGAAGCAGAAATAGCATCAGAACTAATGTTAGCTTTACGTTGCGCCTCAAATTAACGCGGCCAGTCGCTCTAAGAAGCAGTGACAGCCAGAACTCCACGGCGTGCCTCCGCCTGGACCCAGTTCTCTTTCCAAGCACTCACAGACATGAAAGAGGCTTCTGAAGTTGTTCGACCTGTGAGTTTACCTTTTGTTCTTCTAAAATACGCTCTCATGTTCAGCCAGTCCTGAATTTTAAACCTTCTAGTACAAAACCTTAAAAAAAAAAAAAAAGTGCCTCTGCTGTCAGCCAACCTCTTTGATTTCCTTATGGTTTTGATCTATATTTGCAATCTTTGTAAAGAAAGAAAGAAATTTTACTTGCAACTACACACTGTAGCATCCCCGTTAAGCCCCTGGCATTTTACAGTATAATAATAATATCTGTGTTGAACAAAGGTTTGGTCAGAAGTGTAAATGCAGCTCGACATTAAACCATATTAACTGTTCTTAAGGGAAGAATTTAATGTATTATTTGAATATTTCATAGATTTATAGTAGATTTATAAATAGTCCATACTGAGAATATACAGTGCTTAGCATAAGTATTTCAGAAATGTACCTATTTAAATCCTACCTTTGATATATTGGAAATGCAATAATATCAAATGTACAGTTAAATATTCTAAGCCTTTTAAACTCTTTGGCAGCTGTTGTCATCAGAATTATGGTTGGATCTGTGTGTTTTACAGCGTCGCTGCAACATTCATATGTTAAGAAGGGCACAAAGGCAGAGTTAGCCTCCTGGTCAAAAGGTCAAAGGGCTCCAGCAGCGTAGCTAGCTGCATCATTCCAGGCTTCCAGCTCCTCAGCTTTCTGACTGCCGTCTGCACGACCCAGTCGCCACGGCAGCCAACGGCAGTTGAGCTGTGAAGGGTCAGACGTGTCACGAAATGGGGAAAAGATCCTTTAAACACGCCTGGGTCTGATAGCCAATTACTTTGGCGTGAGGAGGTTAATGTCAGCTCATTCCGTTGATGATCGCCGGGGCAGCTGAATAATACCGGAGAGCAGCCTGAGGGAGGAACAGTGAGCACTTCTGATGCTTTCGCTGGTTGATTCATTGCTCAGCAACAGGATGAAACTGACTGTTTAATATTGCTGAGGAACTGGTCTAATCTGTGATCTGTGATCTGTAAATTAGATAAATAGCTACCTGGTGACTGATGAGACACTTTCCATCCGACGTTTAAGAGTCTTCAGTCAGGTCAGGATACGCGCGACTCCGGTTTAAGACTTTAATCTTCTTTTAATGAATGTTTAAAGAAAATAGAGGACCATTCACAAAAGAAACATTTAAATTTTACTTCTTAAAATAAAGATTTGAATTAGAACAGCTCGTGTAACACAGTCCACCCATCGGCTCCTGTACACCTGACTGATGGATCTGCGCAAAAGAAAATATGAAAAAGGGGACTTTTTTACTCTAGTCAACTTAATCTAAATGATCCAGCTGCGAGACAAAAGCAGTTTAGAGTAATTATTACTTTTTCTTTTAACTTACCGGTATTTTGCTTAAATACTCTCAATCGTGTGTTTGCTTTAGCTTTCCAAATGAGATTTTTTGATGTCCACTAAGTCACTGTAGCTTTTAGCGGTTCATTTCCATCAAGGCCGCTCTAGGGTTATTCGTTTAGTTCAAACAACCTTTTTATGACCTTTGCCGGCTCCACCACTTCCCCTGAGAAATCTGAAAACAAGTGGAACATAATCATTCACATGGAAGACAAGAGCACAGAAATTTGGAATATAAACACTGTTATTTACCCACACTTAAACACCACATCGAGGGAAAATATTAACTGCAGTTTTCCCAAATGAAAAACCCATTAAAAACTTTTTCCCTGACAATACGCCTCCTTTGCAAAGAGAATCTGATGTAAATGTCACTATGGCTTATATGGAGGGTAATAATAAATGTCTGCTCACATTCTGCAGTCATTCCCAAAGAGCGGATTAATGGATCTTTAATGATCAGCATGGACGTTATTAACAGTTTTACGTTTGGCATTTACAACACTGATCCCTGATTACCATTGTTTTATTCATGTCTGAAGCCATGCTAAAGAAAATTTACATGGCCTGGCAGACCTCAGCTAATAATAAATCATTGCTCGTGACTTAATAATGGACTCCTGAAACCATTTTTTGAAATATCACTCTCCGGTAGGGTGAGACCTTTTAATCACATGCTAAAACACTCAAGCAATCGAAGCAAAGGTCAAGTTTCTCATTCTCTAACTGGCTTATTGTGAGTCAGGCTTTGCCAGTGAATTGATGTGCGCCAGTTTCATTTGAATTCACAGCATCTCGATGCATCGCTCTGGGCTATATTAGCAGCTTGGATTGCGATCAAATGGGATCTTTTGGGGTCGTTGAGAAAGAAGTAGAATGCAGCGTGAGAAAGCGCACAAAAGAGTGAGTCACTTATTGAATTCCGTGCTTCCTACACGTTTTCAAGTCATAAAAAGTTTCCATTGCATTTAGCGTTTGACTGGATTCAAAGCTTTCGTGCACAGATGTGAACCTGCGTGCTTGCACATCTGAACGTGCTGACAAAAGCTGTGTCCGTGGGCACATCTGGCTCAGCTCCGATCCTCTGGGTACAGTGACAGTCGCAGGTCTTTGTCTCCACAGAAACTTCAGTGGTCTGACAAGAAAAACACAAAATCTCAACGTTTAGGAGTTAAAATCCAACCAATTTGCAATTCAGAAGAATATGTATGCTTCATTTTGAAGTTGTAGCAGAAAAATGCACTTTTCTAACCCTTCAGAACTCAGAATTGGCGAAGCAAACCAAATCTTAAGGATGGGTAAAGGTATATGGATAGAATAGGGTGTGAACAATCAGATAAACAGTAATAGGAAACCAGTTTTTTTGCTGATATTCAGTCACAGTTTCTGGGACTAAAGCGGTGCTGATCCTATGAACCATGCTGAATTCCCTTTCTAAGCTTCTCTGGATTTTACCACACCAAATTACTCCAGAAAGCACCTGAGCAGAAGAACTTCATAGCTTCCCCCCCAATACATCTCAATTCTTTGGCAGCTGTTAAGTGTCTGCTCTGGCCTGGAATCCTGACACAGTCCGCACATACACCCATTCCCATCAACTTGTGCGATGCTGCCTTCATCCAATTTACCATGACTGAACTCCAGACAGGCCATAATATGACCCACATCTCCTCTATTGAACACGGTCATCAACTTTGTGCCTGAGCTTCACTTGCACAAACAGGCAGCTATCTACAGAGGAGCACTGGCTGCCTGTTAACACTTGATAAGGCCTCGTTGCCCTGGGAAAGACCGGACAGTCCCGCCCAACGGCTTTTCACAGGCAACAGTGCCCCCTTGTGGCTTTTAGGACACATCACAACAACCCAGCCGAGTGTCGTCGGGAGTCGGATTTACTTTGGGACCGTTTCTGTTATAATTTCATGCAACAGCGTCGCTTGGAGTGATTTTTGATTGTTTCTTCGGTTACACATCTTTCCTTATGTCTGTCACAGTTATCTGTTGAGTGCAGGCGAGAGAAATTAAAACGTTTCTTTTGCTTATTCTTGACGTGGCACACTTTTATCACAGGAAAACACGTTTGTGTTACAGCAGCAGTTTATTTTAGGTTAGGAAAACAATGTTTTTATATGGGTTTCTTTGTGAACCTGTGCCTCAAAGAGAATGTAAAGTTAATGCTTTGCAGCAAATTAGAAATGAAATGCTAAATTTCAGTGTCAAATGATGATGGATTAAAGCATGGCTGAAACTCCGAAATAGAATGCATGCCCCCTGGCGGCAGGATCCAGTAAGGGAATTTAAAAAATAAAAATACATCCTCAGCCGGGCTTCATTGGCTTCAGCTTTCAGATGATGGAAATATGCCATGGGATGCATTTCTGACTCAATATTCAAAATAATATTAAAAACAGGAGCAGGAAAAAAATTAATAAAGTTACATGTCAAATGGCAAAAAGCAATGTTGTAGGACGCCAAGTTTGTCAGCCCTTGGAGCCGAATTTGCTCCAGGTGTTTTCCTTTCCATTTCCAAAATTGTAAATTGTGTGTTACACTGTGTATTAGGACTGTGTATGAGTTTTTGGTGATAGTGACATGGCCCCAGTGATGTGGTAATAAGGAGCATCATTTTCTTACACTTAATGGTTGGGAGTGTGAACCTGGAATATGGTCTGTCCTGTCAGGATCCACAGTCAGGTGTCAAACTGAATTATAGCTGATGTGCTGTAGTGTCAGGACTGGACACTGGGTGGGAAAGAGGAGGAACATGATAAAAGCATGACGTTAATACGAATCAGAAATAAAGGAACACAGCAAACGTAGCAATTACATCTCTGCATAAGAACGCTTGATATTCATTCCTGTTGAGCCACTGAAAGAAGTTTTTGACAGGCAGAGAAATGAAATATTTAAAAGACACAATGAAGAACGATTTCCTAATACATGTAATTGACTCATACATGATAAATATATCATGTCCTGGCAGTAGAACACTTATTAAATAGAAAATTATGAAAAAATTATGGAGCGTAATCCATTGTGCTGAAAAATGTCTGAGTCGATCATGGGCATTAAAGAGAAACACCTCCTCCTACCGGTCGAACTACGAAACTGTTTCCACATTTATTTCATAAGTTAATGACGTCGCCAGTCACCATATTTCATCATTGGAGACATTTTTATATTAAACTAATTTTATGTTAATTATTAATGTCAGTGTATTGTTTATGTTATTTTGTGCAAACACAAAACACATAATTAAAAAAGCATATATTCAAATGAGAGAATAAAAGAAATTTAAAATCTAGGGATCGATTCTTTATGCAGTATTTATTGATTCCCAGCTTCATATAAATTGGATGTTGAGGCATAAACATAGTACATTTGAACAAAAATATAACCAATATTTACAATTGTTGTATTAAAAATACAAAAACAACCGATACATACTCCACCAATTGTCTTTTTAAAAGACATACAGGTCAAAGTAGTACAAGAAAAAAATGAAGAAAAGGATCATCACCAGCTAAATGTACATTTCTCACTGACATCACACATCAAATGGAGTAGCAGTTCTACCTACTACACTTATCTTTACGCTTGTACATTTTTGTGCAACTTTTTGTTTTCTGAAATAGGACTGAGCCTGCTAAATATGCACATTATCTTCAGAGTTGAATTAAAATTGAATGATTCATGTCACCACCGTATTACAAACAAATTATTAACAATCTATCTGCAGCCATTACAAAAAGTACAATAACAAAAGATCCAGGAAATCATTAGTGTATAGTCCCAGAACACTGTGGAAAACACTGCACTCATTTATCTTTTTTTTCCCAGTCTGTAGTTTTCATGACCGATCAATGTGATCGGTGTGACTCAGTGATAGAAGAAAACAACAAACAAAATGTATTTTTGTTCTGATTGGCAGCCTTGAATATTTTCTTCATGTAGGAGTGAAACCAGAACAATTTCTTCAGTCGTGCCCGGTGGTGGCGAGATGTTCTGAGGAACTGGCCGCAGCATTAGCGATATACATACAGCATCTGCTGAGCTGTAACAGGACTTTCTGAGGATCGATCTATGAACACAACAGCAGAGGGAGGTGGAGAGGGAGGAGCACTGCAACACCCAATGCCACAGGAGGAATAAAAAAAAAAAAACAGAAATGTTCAGCTTCGTCTTGTACTGAGTCTTAAAAAAAAAAGAGTCTAGGGAAGGATCCTGGATAAGGCATTTTCACTCCACTATTGCTTGATTCAAAACTGCTCTTGAAATGAGTGATTTGTGATGGACAACAAGCATGCAACGAAACATATGCAATCATGGCATCATAAGGCGCTTCGGACATTCACAAAATGTGTCATGGTATGTTCAAGAAGCCAAATCTGGTTCTGTGTTGATGTAAGACTCTGTACAAGATCATTCATAAAAACAGTCAGCTGTGGGCTTACATGCATTTTTACACAGCTTCTGTAATGTGCCGCCGCCGCTGCCGAGGATGATCCCCCCCCTCCGCTAAGCAAGTGCTGGCTCACAGTTTGTATATGAACTCATAAATTCTCATCTGATTACAACAGTTCCTCCCAAAATGTCTGACATCAGCTGGACATCTTCTCTGCTGCAGCTGCACTTGTGATTTAGTTACTTCATGTTACCCAAAGTCTGGCGTGTCCGCTCAACCAGCTCTGTGCTTTTAGATTTCACCTACAGGCCAGTTACACAACACTGTTCTGTCATTGTAACAGCTGGGAAGTGGATGATGGAGGCTTTGAGGAGACCAGGCGGGCTCTGACGTTGAGATATGTTCACTCGTTACCCTGGTATCCAGGTTGAAATGTCTGGTGTAACATTGATAATTGTGCTGAAAGTGCTAGTTTTAAAAATCCATTTGTGGTTTTACATGGTACTGTGTGTGTGTGTGTCTGTGTGTGTACTGTATAATTATGTTGGTTCCGTCTACTGGCCTCCAAGCTTTTGAACCAACCCACGATAAGCTTTCACATGTAAAACTTGGGATAATACTGGATGTAAAGTTCAAACATGGATATGAGCTCACTGTGAGCCTTCTCTTTTCAGCCCCCAGAGTGCAATGAAAAAAAAAAATCTAGTGAGAAAATGAGTCAAGTAGAAGCATCAGTTCTGTCTATCTTAACTTTTTTTTTTTACAAGGTAGAAAATGAGAAAGTGCAGATGAATCTCAACACGACATGATGGTGTTGTGTTAAACGGTGGGTTTGGAGTTTTCTTCACTTGTTGTGGGCCGTCTTAGGTAACCGATGTGATGGCTGCGTGTATGTAGCCAGGTTGACCCCTCTCACCCTCCCGGCAACAGTCAGCTTTCTGTAGTCTTGTTTGTTTCTCCAAAAAGTGCCAGGCTTTTAGTTATTGTCTTTGACCTCTATCTCTTCTTCACAGTATTTTTCATTTCTTTTTTTTTTTTTTTTGCATGCAGGGCCATTCAACCCCTGATGATGCTTAAGGCGGGGGAGGGAGACGAGGAGGCAGGCACATACGTAACTGATGATAGATCCACTGGTTCTGTCTCTCCGTCAGTCCCGTTAAACTCTGCACGTCCAAAATCCAGAGGACTTCAAGTTACTGCAAAAGGACTCCCAGTGTGGCCCCTCAAACTGCGGACACCTGTTCATCATCTGTAAAATAATAATAAAAAAAAGAATTTCTGAATGTCACTGCAGACACCTACAGTAACTGGACCATCTCACGTTTGTCAAAACACAAATGTTAAGGTGTGAGGAAATGTGACGCTCACAGCAGAGGAGAGGAAGGTGTCCCTGTCGAAGGACACAACCTCCAGATCTGTTTCAGTTACACTCAAACTGCACTAACAATAAAGGAAATATGGTTGAAGCAACTACCTTCTTTTTGTAAAAATAAAAATGTAGCCTTAACCTGTTTTGAGGCCACTGACAGAAGAAAGTGGATCTGTGGCTGAGTGCAATGCAGCCAAACGGTGTCGGAAGCTTTTACTTTTTACGCCTTCTTATGTTGACACAGATATTCTCTTATCAATCTGCACTCAATACCCCACAACGACAATTAAATACAGAACTTCCTATGTTAAATTATTGAAAGCCTTCACTCAGAACTGTGCTGAAGGTCCTTTGACCTCAATTACATCCTCCCGTCTTCTTGGGTGTGATGCTCCTGGATTTGAGGATCTCCTGACGTTCCTCTCTGCAGATCCTTTTAAGCCTCATCAGGCTGGACAGGGACCATCGGTATGTACTCAGGACGTGTTCAGGTATCTCGGCCGCTCCTGTGTTGTCTTGGCTGGGTTGTTGTCCTGCTGGAAGGTGAACCTTTGGCCTAGTCTGAGCTCCTGAGGTCTCTGGATCAGCTTTTCATTATTTATATCTCTGGAATTTCTTCTGCTCAGTCTTCCAGCAGCTGAAAACCAACCCCACACCTTGATGCGGGGCCTGGTTTCCACCAAACGTTCAAATCTCATAGAAAAACGATCTGATTACTTATGGGTATTGAGTATAGACTGATGAAGGAAAACCTTTCCAACAAGAAAAACCACTTAGCATTAATGTGCAGCATAACAAAATGTTAAAAATAATATTATGTGTGTTTTGACTATACTGAGTATGGTTTGGGAATCTGAATATTTCACCATGATTAACACGATAAATCATTTAAATATGAAACAGATGTGCTTATTCCAGTTTTGCTGTAATGATGATGCAGAATCGGAGTTAAGTGTGTGCTAGTGAAGGCGGATGGGGGTGCATGTTGCATGGGTGAGCGGAGCTTGTGCCTGCTGATGGATGCTGTTCAGCAAGAAGAGAGGAGAGAAGAGCAGGGTATGTGGTGGTGTGCTTCCAGTCTGACCACTATGACACATGCATGAGAATAAACTGTGGGTTAAAGGTGAGGGTCCCACTCCAAATCAACAACTCCCAGGTCATAAATACCAAACGCTGTTGAGTATTTCTGGTTGAGAACTGTTAACAGAGTGGGACATGATCCTAAAGAACATGTAGAGAGTTGTGTGAAGAGATGGTCTCAGGGCAAGTGTTCCTGATGACATGCAGGATCATTGCAGTGGAGGGGGGGGAGGAGGGGGTAACCTAATAAATCACTTTTACCTGCCTGAGAGAGAGAGAGAGGCCCTGCCTGTTAACCGCTGTACACACACTGTCATGGTCTGGGACTCCCTGCTGTGTGTTGTGCCACTGGCTTTGCCTTCCTCAGAGCCACTACTTTGGGAGACATGGACTCACCCTCCTCTTCCTCCTCGCCCTCTTGGTCCTCAGCTGGTGAGCGTGTGCGTTGAAGCCGTTGCTGGGCCTTGTGGGAATCTGGTGACTGTGTGACCATACGCGAGCGCTGCAAAGCTGTGGTGTAGTCTGGTGGCCGGCGGCCCGTGTGGGTCACCGTGGACGTGGGGACAGTGGGGGTTTGTTGGTGCCCATCGCCAAGGTCAGAGATGGACAGGGCAGTGTAGCCAGGGGGTGTTGGGGGTGGCTCCCGGTAGCGGCTCTCTTTCCGTGCTGAAAGTAAATGATTATAAAGAGAAGAATTAGAGATGAAAACATTGAAACTCCTAAATAAAATGGCCATATTAATGAAACTAGTTATCATAGCTATGAAATAGTAAGCAGTTTTATAAAAGCTAATAACAATCTTAGGAATCCTGGACAAAGTTCATGTCAAATCACAACAGTAGGAGCTGTATACTGCATTTATGGCCTCGCTAAAGCTGTTTGCCGGCACTTTGATAACCGCAGGATCGTGACCCAGTGAAGTCCTGATCAACTAGCTGCTTTTTTATCAAACCAAAGCTTATCATCGTAGCCCACTCATTGGCTACTGGCATACAAATCTCACATGCCGACATTTTATGGGTGTGGTAAAAGCAATAAAATAGCAGCCATCTAGATAAAACCAGTAAGCTAAGCCTGGCAGGAGGAAAAGTGAAGGTTATAACAGGAGAAAAGACTTACAATGCTGGTAAGTTATTCTTGAGAAAATAAAGAGCCTTTTATCTCTAATTTACTTAAGTTTCTGAAGTTTCTAAGCTTAGCTATAAACATATTTCAGTATGTGTATTATGTGTAAAATTCTATTCAAAGGTAAACAGCCCACTAATATGTGAATAATTTACTATTCAAAAATGACAACGCTATTAAATTAACAATCAAAGCAGCAAAACTACGCAGTCCCTCACTCACAAAGAAGTCCTTTACCGCCAGCGGTGATGGGGGATGGGGAGGGCCGGCCGAGCTGCTTGGCCTCCTCTGACCCAGTGGATGTGATGCTACTTGTTTCTGGGTCAGCATTGATATCTTTTCCACCTCTCCTCTTAATGGTCCCAGTATCACCCTCAGAGTCTTCTCCCCAGTATGCGGCTGAAGATGAGGAGGAGCTGGCCGATGCCCAACTGCCCCGGGCTTGGGCTGCCCAGAGAGCAGCAGACCCCCCCAGTAAAGAGTCCGGTCCTCCAGGAGGGAGCCCACCAATGCCACCTCCGCCTCCACCGAAGGCCAGGGTCTCCCAGCTGCGACCCTGCTGCATTGTCTGGATGTTGTCATGGGAACCAGACGAGCAGGAGGTCCAGGAGCCGCGGCCGCTGTCTGCAGCATCGAGGGAAACGCGATCTCCCTGATCCTGAGTCAGCTCCTCTGAACTGGGAGAGGAGAGAACTGTGGGGCAGCCGGTGTAAATGCCCCGACAGTCCTGCATGGATGAGTACGACCTATAGACAACGAGGGTAAACTTTAATGCGCCAATAAAACTGAGAAAACAACTCATCCTACACATGAGTGACCTCACACATGTATATGACTGATGTAATCAAATGTCATGGCATACATACATTTGAATAAATTTTAATATAGGACAAAGGCCAATGTAGTTAATATCCCCCAACTATAAATAGTAACTTTGCAGATTTTACATTGGCCCCTGACAAACTAAAGCACTTTCACGTGTTCTTACCCCAGGCTGTACTGGTCTGGATCAGTGGTGGCTCTTCGCTCCAGCCGTGATCCACCGATGTGCGACTCTCCAAGTCCACCAGAGTGACGGAGTCGCCTCTCATCCTGAGCCATGTCAAAAGAGGAGTTACTGACAAGGCTGGAGCGAGAGGAGATCTCACTGTGACCCGAGTCTGAGTTAGCATCTCCCATTCTGGCGTAACCTAGAACACAGACGGGGTAAAATGTTTTCATTCTCATGGCAAACCTGCACTTCAAAAATCCAAATCCAGCCAGTCAGTTTAAACTAGACATAACTGCAAATCATAGGATAATAGAAGAGCACCGTTCCCAAGTGTGTCAGTTGGAATATTTATTAGCGAGAGCAACTGACTGTCAGGTTCAGGGGTCCAGCACTGCTAAAGAGTGAGAAAAGGTTTATATTACAGCAGCTATAGCATTTGTGAAAAGTCATATATGTCTCAGTTATGCCTCAGTTATGCCAATTCTGTCTGTCAATTCTGTCTGTCCATCTGTAAACTTCTGCAATAGAACCACAAATAAATGGCACTGCAGATGGTCAGAATTTCCTTCCCACATGCTGACTTTAAATCCTGCTAAACTGGTTTTACAATGATCAGGTTACTTAAAATCTACAGTGAAGCACATTACAGCCACTTCAGTTGTGACTAATTTACAAAAGTTGAACTAAATATATATTTATATTTAAACTGATACAAAATATGCAATGGTGATTTATAACCAGCAGGTGGCATCTGTGATACATCCAGTTGATGTGGAGGAGAACAGAGGAGCCGGTGCTGGTGGAAGGAGGGAGGATTATTGGCTTACCCTTCTTAGGGGAGCTCTGAGGGGAGGTGGGTGGGGAGGAGAGCTGAGAGGAGGCGTTGGACATGGTGTCCTCTGGCTGCCTGCGGTGCCTTTCATTGCCCTCCTCCGACAGAGACAGAATCTTCTTCAGAGACTGAGGGGAACTGGTGCCTGTGGATGAGTAGCAAAAGAATAAGCATGAGGAACACAGCTAACCCCTGAAGGAAAGACAGGAGGCTAAACTGCCATTGTTGGCTTTTTTGATTTGTTCTCAGACGTTCATGATTTCAGACTACCTCTAGGTGGCAACAGTGTCAACAAATTGGCTGCTAAACTCTATTGTCTTAAAAGAAGGAAAGATTGCTAAAAATGTAACAGTAGCAGAATTGTCATTTAACCCCTCCCCCAAAAAATGAACAACCATAATAAATTTGCAATGTTTACCTTTTAAATAGATTATTTCTTAAAATATGCAATGGTAAATTTACACCACAGTCAATAGCTCCAGTTAAATTTAGTTTTCAAATTAAACTTAAACCGTTAAACACAATTAATCAAAATCAAATTTTAATTTTAAAAATGTTTTCTTCCATACCAAATGGCGGCAGATCTTTAACTGGGACTTTCTTCCTGGATGGGTAAAGAGCCACAGCAGGAACCTGGAGAGCCTGGTTTCCTTTGGCCAGCTGACCCCTCTGCTGGCTGGCAGCTCTTGATACAACAGGTGAGGTGTCTGGTCGTTTCCCGCTAGCATTCTTGGGCACTGTTAGAGGTTACGAAATGTATTTTTATTTATCTAAAGTTATAAGTGAGAGCAAAATTAGGTGCATCATATCTATGCGCCAAAATATTTTGGAAGCAAATTAAGTTAATTTTAGAAATTACTCCAGCAATCACACCATTTTATAAGTACTGAGTCTAAATGAAATGTGTACTTAAGCAAATCTGAAGGTTTAACTTTCAACTGTTTGTGTTGCAAACTCACATGTGCTGATGGAAGGTTCACACTGAAGGGAAAGTGTCTGCAGGCTGTCTTCATTAGTCTCTAGGCTGAGTTTGGACAGGTACTGCTTGACCTTCCTGGCCATCTGAGCATCCTCGTAAAGCTTTTTGGCATTCAGGAAGGAGCTGCGGCGCACTCGCTTCTTGTGCCCTCCTGTCTGGGTGACGTCAAGCACCGCAGCATTGGCACTACCTTGGCTGAGAGAACTGTTTACACATCCAGCCGCACACACAACACGGAAGCAGGACAGACAAGAAAAAAATAAAGCAAACACAATGCATTATAATACAAATGGTGCTAGTTAAATTGTAATACTACAAGGCTACACAGAGGTATGTATTTTTTAACATGCAAAGAGCACTTTTAAGCATTTCTGTTAACTTGAAAACATTCCAAACATTCCAGACAGTGGGGGAGTTGGTGGGTGAGGGATGATTGTTAAAACAACAGGGAGAAACAAAGAGGGAACTCTACAAAAGTAGCATGGACATAGTTTACATTTCTGTGGTCAGACCTGGAAGTAGACGTATTTAACACTTTACACATGATGTCAGTAAAACAAGGGGCTTAATAGTGACTCATTGACAAGTCACGTTTGTTCTTTTCAATGGAAAGGCATTTCTTAGGAATTTACAACTGTTTCTATCATGTACACTAGGTTATAAACTCTTTCATACTGCATGGACGCAAAATCAATGAAGCATTTTTAATCCATTGAGATTTTAAAAATCTTGTTAAAATTTTAATCATGTACCAGCATCTCCTATTTTCAAGATTATTATAATAATAATTAGAAAACAACTTTCTCAATAATGGACTTACAATTCTATGGTGATCTTCCCACAGTAACAAGAGGCTTGTTGCTGTGGGAAGATCACAGTAACAAGAGGCTTGATGTCTTTCCATTTAACAGTCAAAATAAATGCTTAATGATACATAATGTCCTATGTGACCACAAGAATGTAATAATAATAATATTTGTAGACTCTCTGGCTTTTTGAAGGCTCAAAAATAAACCTCCAACTGACCAGAGCAGCATGTGTACTGCAAAACTCTGAAAGGTCACATTTGCTCTTATAAAAACTAGAATTTAGTTGAACAATATTTATGTCTTGTATGTTTAAGGTGTATTACAAAATGTTAAATTATCCAGAGTACTGTACTGTTAGCAAGAGTGACCTCTCTTTCATTTGATAGCTTTTAGTGAGGGACAAGGAGTGTTAAAGGGCAGGTTTCATTCAAATGTATTGACGAAGATGAGGCAGAAGTGGCAGAAAACAGGCTCTGGATGCAGGGAGGCTCTAGGTTATACAATCAGCAGACTTACCCCAAACTTCTCCATTTCTTCTTCCTAGAGGATGGGCACCATGAACAGAGAAGCATGGAGGGAAGGGGTGGACGGGTAGAGAGAAGAGAAAAGGAGACAAAGCTTAGGAAAGAAAGACCACCAAGACCACAAAGAGGAAGCAATTTCACCAAAGACCCATGTGAAAAAGAGGAAAAAAAATGGTAACACCAGTAGGAAGTGACATAATTTGACAAAGACACACTTTGATAGCAGCATTGTGCACAACATATGGCAAAAATATGTAAAGAGGAAACAGCTGCCAGAGAGAACATTTGTCAGAAGAAGCAGCTGCAGGACACAAGCGCGCTGCAGAGACCTTGTCTGAACCATTGTGAACTGGATAATGTCTGTCTACAGAGAAGCTGAAGATTCAGTAATAATCTGGCACCTGGCTGCAGATTCAACGTCTTACCTGGTCCGGAACATGAGAGCTGGGTCCATATTGACAGAGGCCATTCGCCCAACATGGCGAATTTCTTTGGCAATCATCCTCAGCTTCTCGAAGTTAAC
Organism: Arothron firmamentum; assembly: GCA_016586285.1. NCBI lineage: Eukaryota > Metazoa > Chordata > Actinopteri > Tetraodontiformes > Tetraodontidae > Arothron > Arothron firmamentum. The sequence continues at coordinate 52,772 of BJFM01002302.1, read as the reverse complement.
CAGGCCATCCACTTTAGAGTCATTCCCTGAGAAGTACAGAGGAAATAGAAAATGAAACGTAATTCTTGTCACACTGCACAGAGCTTTTAGAACGTATATATTCTCTGACTGTGCTTTTAGAACGTATATTCTCTGACTGTATGTAATTTATTGTATTTTTGCATAAATAGTGTTACATTTTCTTTATAGTTGGTTTTGTGATTTTTATGCAAGTTTGTGTCAGTTCTCTTGGGTACCCTGGTCTCCTCTCACATTCTAGAGATAAGCAAGTTAGGTTTATTGGTTTCTAAATTGGTCACCTGTGGATGTTTTATCTTATTTGTACTAGTTACTGATACACCTATAATGTTAAAATAACACATATGTAGAATTTTCTAAATCTCACCTTCATGTAGGAAAGTGAGGTCCTTTTTGATGACGGGGAACAGGGGGATGATCGGAGGCTGGAGGTTTTGATTGTTGAGCACATTTCTGTACTTGGCCATATTTCTTGATGGGTCAAAAAGGTCTTGAAGGTCCCCAAAGAGTTTCTCATATTTGCTGGGCAGCTTCTCCCATGTCCCCCTCAGTCTAGACACTGGAGCCAAGTTCAGGCCGCTGTGAACAGAAACATGACACATGGAAAAAAAAAAAAAAATATATATATATATATATATATTACTTATATAATTGCAAAGATTACTTAAAGTATGGCAGAATTTCCTGCATATGCAGTATTCTCACCTGATGATGGCAAACATGGAGCTGAAGTTCTTGCACTCCCGGCAGTGCAGGGCAATTTTGATGAAGTGCTTTATAGTCTTCATACGTTTTAGCTGATTGGGCTCCCTCGTCACTTCTGTGGCCACCCAGAAGGTCTCGTGGTTGATGGCCTCCTCAAAACGCTTCAGGCTGGTCGAGCTTGACTTTGATCGCAGCTTAAACAGGTCGTCGATGTACTCTGTGGGCTCGATGGCACAGAAAAGTTCGAAAGCTCTCATGGAGAGCTGCGTGGCAACCTCCACCGTGCTGAGCTGCAGCAAAGAAATCTGGCTTTCTCGCAAGAGATCCTGAGCATCCTCGTCTGAACACAACGTCTCTGTCTCCATGTTGCTCTTTAGGTAGTATCTAAAGAAAGAAGGGTGAAAATGATAGGAATTGAATGTAAAAAGCAGCAAAGTCATTATTTTGAGTTTGCAACCTTATATAAGCATAATTACCTGCCACTCAGCTGAATCCTGTCAGCCAGTTTGGACAGTTGGTCTGGGAGCCGCCTCTGTTTGATGACACCCTCTGGTGTGACAGACACTTCACAAAGAGAGTAAGCATCTGCTGCTGCAGTAAGCGCAAATTCCCTGATAGCCTGAGCCACCACTTCTTTAGCAGTCGTATCCTTCCCAATCATGATGTATCGAGACTGCTGATCCGCCTTGAAGACTCTTAAAACCTGGTCCGTCATATCTGGAGAATCACAAACACATGAATAATCTGATCCTGCATGGAAGATAATGTGTTCATTTAAACAAGTCCCAGTATTCCATTTCAGGAAAAGCTGGTTTATTCAGAAATGTAGCCCTTCAAATCATATGAACTAAATTCATTAATTAACTAAACATCCTTGTGCCTATGAAAATTTCAAAGGTCACCACTGTCAGCTTTACTGAATTATTGATCATAAGTATGAAAAGTAGATTAGCCGTGTTTACATTATGAGAACAAACTCCAGTAAAGCAGCTGATTAATGACTTTAACTCAAAGACAACAAAAAAGACATGACTGTGTAAAGAGAAGCGTCATATCTCATGCTCATTCAGTATGAGACGAACAGGAAAAACACGCATGAGGAAGCAGTTGATGAACTGCTGGAAACGTATATACTCTAACGGACTTGCTTATACTGAGGCAAAATAAATGTGGAAATGTGTAATTACAGGTTTTAAAATCTTTTTTTTTTTTTTTTTAAACAAACGCACCGGGCTGGTTGTTGAAGTCAAGGATGCGGTGGTGAGACTGCAGGAGGTCAGGATTAGATGAAGACAGGTTGCCACTGACAGGCAGAGGTTGTGGGATTTGTTTAGACTGCTTCATCCCCACAATGCTGTCATCTTGTGATTGGCCCACGCACACATCACTATGGAAACAAAAGGAGCATTACAGCGGGGACACTGCAATTCTATCAATGCTAGACAGGGGGCAGTATGACCGACGGTATGAGTTTGGAGGCCATGTGTTATAAGGTAAATCCATACTGATAAAAGTAAAAGTGTTATTACTTGTATGGTTTAGGAGGCAGGATGCTGGTGAGAGTCTTGTCAAATATCTTCTTCAGCTTGTTGCGTCCGCCCACTGTGTTGGTCTTTGCTTTCTTGCTGGCCTTCTCCAGGCCCATCACTTGCTCCACATCCACAGCCAGGTCAGGGATGGAATAGCGGCTGCCTTTCTTGATGTCTCCTATCTTCGGCAAATGGGGTGCGCTGTTCTTTCGATCATGTTCTTCCTCAGCATCTAAGTCATGGTCGTGTTCCGGCCTGGTTAGCAGCTCTTTAAACACTAAAGAAAAGAGGATGTCAACAGGCAATCAGCATAACGTACTGATATACATATAACTAAAATAAATAATTAAAGCCCAGAAATGATATCAAACGTTAAAAATGTTCAACTCGTTCTTAAAGCTTTTTTAAGAATGCAAGTCTGTTTTATTCATTAAGTCTTATGTCCCAGGTGACCGTGCTTCTAAATTTTCCTTTGCTATTGTTTTTTCTGAAGACAGAAACTCATCCAGTTACAAAGAATGTAATATACAATGTAAATGTAATTCTATACTGAAAAAAAAAAGTTTTTCTTTTAAGTTTTAAATCAATGCCCTTACCTAAAAGGTTTGTTTTCACAGTTATGGATAAGTGGGTGTTATTCTTCAGAATTTCATTAGCTTTGGTGAGCTGGACATTCTCAAAGTTCTGTCCATTGACTTCCAAGATCTGCAAAGAGAAGATGACAGAAAATTATTCTTTATTTTGAACAGATTTTCATTTCAGGCTAGATACTTGTTGAGGGATCTGCATCCTTTCTACATTTCTTTCTGATTCTCAATGAATGAACAAATGTCAAAAAACTGTAATGACAAACTACGGCTGCTTGGTAATGATTCATAGAAGTCATAAGCGTATAAAAAAAATGCAATCCCTCTCTATCGGTGTCTCCTCTTTCATTTGAGGTAAGAGCTGCAGGAGGTATTTGGAGTCAAGAGGGTTTAACTAGCATTCAGACTTTCTCAAAATGGCTTCAAGGATTAAGAGGCTTTTCTTAAAGCTTTGCAGAGTGTGAAAATGGTTCAAGTTGTAGAAAAGCCAAGCAAAGGAAAAAGCAGCTACTAGCAATTTTTTAATACAAGGTAAAAAAAATATATATATTACATAACAATAATAAACAGATGAAGAGTAGCTGAATAGGTTTTTCCTGGGAATTGTAATCAGACAAAGGGATGACAGCCAAGTATCTTACTTGATCTCCACGCTTAAGGCTGACTTCTGCTGCTTTGCTGCCTGGTTCCACAGCATCGATAAAGATAGGGAAACCTTTCTCTTGACCTCCCAGAAGGCTGAAGGCCAATGGAGAGTCTCTGGCTGGCTTGGTAAGTGTCACCAGCCGGGGCTTGGCTTTAGCAGCACATGCTATATTTAACAGTCTGAGGTGCCCACACATTTTCTAGGAGGGAATACACAACAAATGTAAAAAATGGCACGCACACTATACATTTTTGCCTGCAAATGAACTATGCGTTGTTGCTACTCACTTCTTTCTCCAGATTGTTTTCAAACTCTTCCAGAAAATGAGTCATTGCAGGGTCACCTTCAAAGTCATTGAAGTGATTGTTTACCCACAGCAAGACTACCCGTGTAACCTGCAAGAATTAAAGGGCAACAGGAGTATAGTGGCTGATGTTTCAGTAGGTCACATTATTGATAAAAACAAATTACAGGTTTGTAAAATCAGAAATATGGATGTGGATGATTTTGTAATTATTATCACATCCATCATTTATTTTCTTTGAACGGCAGCCTGTTTCTAATCCGAGTCTATCTCACTGGTCACTGAGCACGAGGCAGGAAAATACAGCAGCCAGGCTGGGAGTTGATTGCGGGGCACACAAACTAATCATTCACCCGCTCAAATCAGGGGGCAATTTAGAGTCTCCAATCAACTTGCTCTGCTTGAGTTTCAACTGCAGGAGGAGAATGAAGTCCCTGTACAAAAGCCATGTAGGTATGGGGAAAACACGCAAGCCCAGAGGCTGAATCGAATCCAGAACGTTCTTGCTATAAGGTGAATGCAATAGTGAACACATCTGCCTGAGCCCATTATTTTTGTATTGCTGCTCCAGCATACCTTGTCCCTGAGACTAGGGTCGTGGAACCACTCCAGGAGCTTCTTGCCCACGACCATGGGGCTGGAGAGGAAGGTCCTGTACGTCAACAGGAAGTCCTCGATATAGGTGGGATCCACCACTGAGTGTTCCTCCACCAGATGCATGGTGAGACGCTCTGCCGTGCCCTGTTCAAAATAGGTGTGGAATTTAACTTGCACAATCTGATACACATAACATACATATGCGAGCCCTCCTTAGGTGTGGACCTTGAAGTCAAAATGTAGATTTGATTTTATTTTTTTTACCTTGATGACAATGTGTCCTTTCCTGGTCCCTGTGCGATCCAGTTCCCGGTGTTCTTTTACCATAACAATCTCTCCTTCCTCTTCCACCTTCTGCATGTTTTTCTCTACTTGGTTAAGGATACAGCAGTAGTCCTGCTGAGCTATACACACAAACTGGAAAAGACGAGAAAACAATAAAGAGATTCTCAGAACAATTATTCTGCATGCTTCAGTTCTGTAGAACATGTTTTGCTCATATTATGTCTTGAAACTGCATCAATCTACTCATCCTTTACAACTATCTCTTCTTAGGTGTTGTCCCTAATTACGAGCAAATTTCTTCTAATAATTAAAGCTACCTGTTCTAATGATCAGTCCAGATAATAAAAATACTAAAAATATATAAAATATTTTAAATACTTAAAAAAATACTAAAAACATTTTACTGTTTTTTTTCTTTTTGTTTTTGTCTCTTTGGAACTTGATTCATTTTAACACATGAAGAAAGTGGTATGTTTGTGCTTCATGAGCTTCTTTTTACAAAAAGATGTAGATGAAAAATCAAACAGTAATCAGAGTCCACCAACAAGAACCTACCTGGCAATCATCCACTTTGGTCTTCATGACACCCTTCATGTACTCCTTTTCCATGGTTGGCGACACCCCAAAACTGTTTCCCATACAGAGGATCTCTGTCCGGCCCTCAGGGTATGTCACTTCCACTGAACCGTTAAGGATGACTGACCACGAGTCCAGCTGAAGCCAAAAACCATAACAACTCGATTCAAGAGTGAAAAATGTCATCCTTACTTTACCGAAATAATTTTTCATCAAATCAAAACTACAGGTATATAGTAGGAGATGTTTAGACATAGTCGCAATGTCACAGTCAACATAACTGTTTTAACACCATCCTGGCTACAGGAGAGCAAACTGTTTTAACAGTCCTTATTAGAGGAGGAATGAGGAGCACCGACTTTAGCTGCCTAAAGGCCTGATGAGGACAGTCTGAGGGACAGTTGAGAGTTAATAGAGCAGAGAAAAACTTTAATGGAAGAACAAAAACTCAGTCAAGTACATCAGAGAAGCTAAAGTTTGGTTTCCTGAGAGACTGATGCATAAATATAGACGCTCTTGCATACCTCCTCTCCATCATTCAGAACGATGGTGCCTGCTCGTTCAACCACTGCGAACACCATGACCGCGCAGAGTTCCCTTCGTACGGACATGGTCATGTTAGCAAATGCTGGCAGTTGATGCATGAATTCCAATAATTGCTCTGTGAGTGTGACAGAAGAGAAGAGGAGAGGAAGTGGAGGAGGTTAAGGAAGCAAAAAAAGAGGAGCAAACAGACTTGACACACAGAGGAGCGAAGGCAGCACTGCTTGGCAAGCCTGCATCACCCTTACTTCAAGCCAAGGAGGCACGAGCTGGAGGCTGAGAAACAAGATGGATCATCACCACAGCGAAGAATCAACAGAGGAATGATCACATAAAGAACAAAGACAAAAATCAATCCAATCGACAGAAACTTTCACAGCAGCCACGAGCCATTGCTGACAACCCATCCGATGACCTCAGAATGAGTTCAGAAAAATAGATTACATTCAGTTCCCTGTCAGAGTCAGCTGTCAGAATTCAGAGTTATGTGCCTGGCTTGTCTTGTGTTTTATTTTGTTTATTGTCATATGCTTGTTCTAGCATATTTCCAAGGAGAAGTGTCGTAGCAGCATGGTTTTTAAAACCACAAAGAATGTGCTCGTGGAAAAAGCAATAACACATATTTAATTAAAATGATTACGGTTGGTTTTAGTATAGTCCGCTGCACATTCAATCCAGGACCCAAGCCAGCAGCACCTTATTCTCGGCTTCTATCTCTACCTCTACCTGTTGGCCCCACCCCCTGAATGGTCTGCCACAGTCTGGCAATCTGGCTGACCTGTGCCTGGCATAGCAACAACGTTGTGTGTGAGGCTGGAGGAAGCATTAAAAGTTTCATGTGCTGGGAGAGGTGAGATGAGAGTGTGTGCCAAAGTGACCTAGAAAAGCTTCCGAGCTGAGGGAGGAGTCTACCGTGAGGGGTAATCGGAAGGGGGGGAGGGTAGATTGGTTACTTCTCCTGCACATCCAACACACTGGTCCACATCCGGAACCCAATTCTTAGAAAGTACTTTTTGTTCTTTTCTGATGAGACTTACTCAAAAGCGTACATGGGAAAATAAGGCGTTTGATAAATTAAAAAAATCTGGAGCAGATTTTATAAAACGCAGCATGGAGAGAACAATAGCTTTAGTGATTTGCACTGATTTCTGGCACTTAAAAGCCTGTAAATAGAAAATGTGCTGCAAAAAAGCTAATTTACAATGTTGCAAATCATAGGCTGCTCCTGAACACAACCACAACTTCAGCTAGGGTATTTACCAATGTCATCGTCAGTTCTGTCCATGGGGTCCTTCTCCAGGCAGTCCCGCACAATGTCCCGGCTCATGAGGGGGTCTGACGAGCGCTCAATGTCCTCCTCATCGTCATCCTCCTCTGAGTCCACGGCAGTCTCTGGCAAGCCGCTCAGGTCCATGTCGCCTGGCTCGTTTTCTGTGGCCTGCAAAGGGTGAAAATGTAAGTTATTTATTATTAATTAAATCTAGAAGTTTGGAATTCTGTGTCCCCATACAACAATGGCTCCTCTGCAAACTGCTGAGACCATAATAAAATAGTTAATGTTCAGTAAGACAAAGTTTATACTCAGATTATTGTCTTCAGTTGAACCCTGAGCACCATTCAAAACTTTAACTGCTCAAAATAACTTCTGTAACAAACTGTTGCATCAGGCGCAGATCAATCAGACAGATCAAAAACGAGATCAAAGGGGCATGCGATGTTTAGCGATCGAAGGGCAAGGAGGTATGATGTAAGGCAATATATTGTGTTACAATTATGTAGCTAAGTTAGACCTGCCCTTCAAAACAAAAACACAGCTCCTGATCAACCAGAAGATGCAACTGGCATGAAGCAACTTCAAATGTTGATTAGTTTGAGATTAACTGGTATTGGTACTGATTGGTAGTAATATTCATGTTCATTCATATATCCATATTCACGATTGCATTATCTATCTGCCCAATGTTTGTACTATCAAGTGTTATGCATGCAAATTGGATACAAAATGTATGTTCTGTTTATCTTCAAGGTTATCGACCTATTCCGATTGCTATTCCTATTCCATTCCATGACTTGAGTAATGGAACAAGTGAATGGAGTTGTCCTTTGCATTCTTTCACAGTTGATCAAGCAGTTTTTCAAGTTTGGGCAGAGCTGTGGTCACAAAAACACACACAACTTGACACAAACACATGATACAGTGATAGATAATAGAAAACACATATCCAATAATGTCATTAAAAACATCAGTTACAGTATAGTGCATTTCCTACTATACGCAAAATTAGAAAATAGCCTCTGTGACAGAGTCTCTGTGTCTGTCACAGACTTGACCCATTTCGAGAAACAGATCAAATTTTTCTGCACATTATTACGACAGGCTGCAAAACTGCACGCAAAAAGCCGGCTATGCATAATAACAAGCTCATTATCTTCCAACCTTTCTTGACTCTCTCTCTTGTTTCACAGCATACTATATTCTTTGAAAGCAGAATAATAATAATACAAAAAAAAAAAAAACTAAAAAAAAACTGGTGGAGCTGAAGAAATGAGGAGCAAATGTGATGTGATTGAGAGTGATGGGGATCGTCAGCCATCATCACAGAAAAGGATTCGGGTACTCGACAGCCTCGTTTACGCTCCTACAAAATGAACATTTCTCGGGCAGTAAAGCAAAGCAGCACAGAGATCAAAACCCAGCTATCCAATACCGAACAAGCCCTCTTACCTCAATGGCCTCAAGCGCCGTTATAGAAAGAGAAGAAAAATTTGCCTTTGCAAAATGTCGATAAAAACCCACCACCAGACGCATCTTCACCTTCCAGACTGTCGGTCTGCTTTTAATTTTTCAGCGCCCACAGTCCCAGTGTCTCACACAGAGTGTGTGTCATTCCTGCTTCACCGACATGTGCAAAAGGCTCATTAATGATTCAGGCCAGTGTCAGAGAGGCCATCTGGGCCAGACAGTGCACACAGCCAAGTGGGAGGAGCAGATGATCACATCTGATGTCAAAATTCAAATCAGAACAACAAAAAATATTTAAATTGAAATAACCCTACAATTAAAATTTTAAGAGCATAAAAACATCTTATTTTGTTGGAAAAGGATGTAACAAATGTAGAGTCTGCAGCAAATCTATGGAGTAACATCAACCAAACTGCCAAACAGACATTGTGACAGACACTACGGTGATATTGTACACTACAGGACGAGCATATCATATTTTTTAAAAAACAGCCTCTGCCTGTCAGATTTTGCATCTTTGCACCAGCTCATCTATGCATCTAAAGCACATAAATGCACACCACGCTTTAAGAGTCAGCATGCATGTTAATATTTCATAAGGACTATTTTTGGATCAATGCTTTCAATGTCCTTTTGCGAGACCAATTTCATGATTTATTCACATACAAAACAGTGTACCATGCTATCATGACGTGAGAGTGATGTAGCGTGCTTCCATTGTAGAGAAACTAGAAGGGGAGGACATGAGGACACCAGCACGGTCCAAGGTTTTAGCTATCAAGTACAACTATTTTAGTATTCCATCAGTTTTGATTGCCCAGATCAGTTTATTCAGAAACAGCCCCAGGGAAGAAACAAACATGACCACAACATGAACTGTCAATCTGCAACTAACAATACCAAAGGAATGGAAAACAGTTTAGAAAGTCGTGCCAATAAATCGTTACACCAGGAGATTAGAGTTAATCCCTTGGAAAATTTTAATTTGGCTGCTGTGATTGGTTTAAATGTTACAGGCAGGTGTGGGGGTTGGGGAATTTGGTCAGAAGAAGATAAACCTTCTGACTTGCAGATCAGATGTGGTGCACAGAAACCTAACAAATCTGAACAGTCAGGAGAGGGTGCAAACTGCAGATTTCCTTCTTAATCTAAATGAAAGAAAAAGGAGGTAAAAGTGTCTTTTTTTTATCGTACAATAAACCAAACGTTTAACTAATGCAATTAGTTAAAAATAGTTTGGTTTGTTAATACATTCGTTTTCAACAAAGCACTTCATCATGCAGAGTCAAGAAGGGCCTGCACTGGCAGGCTGTATTTATCATAGATAACCCATATATAGCACACAGCATTTAGCATGTACAGAAACTGAGATTACCGTAATTGTTTCTTAGTAGACAGCCAAGAACAACAGAGTTACTGCAGCAACTACAGGTAGACTGAAAGTAGTTCAAATGGGTATTTCACAAAGCAGGGGAGAGAAAAGAGAGAAATCTCAAAGCTTAAACACTAAGCTACTAGAAGATGGCTATAAGACTGGGATCACAGACTGGGGATAGTAGAGCCCGTTCAACCTGCCCAGTCAGCTACAACATGGCTAAACACGACCACAAACACACATTTCTATGACTGAAGGCATCCACACAGGTCACAAACTCAATTATAAAAAAGAATAGTTACACAGTTTAACCTGATGCTCCAATACAGAAAGAAATCAAGTGAAGAAGTGATGTGCCAGACCACAATTACTGGCACAACTACAAACACACACAGCAGGTGACAGAGTTCAGGGCCAATAGGCTGGCTGCTCGGTGGTAAGAGGATTAGTTGCGGGGTTTGGGGCAAGGCCATAGTTGTAAGATTTTGTGGGTGTTCTTTTGAACCAAATTAAGGATGACTTACATCTGGGGGTAAGTACCCTTAAAAATGTTTGACTTGCTTCAGCCTCAAACCACAAAGCATATTTAGAAAGTGTATGTCAGATTTTTGCTCATAAAGCCTTATCACACCTGCCGGGGTGTTCTGTACTTTCGCTTTGAGGCAATCAACAGCAGAGGTGGAGTCAAGATGAAGGCTGGACCACCTGCTTACAGCCCCCAGCCTGTCTGCTCATACCCAGCCGAGGAGTGACAGTGTCCCATTAAAGTCTTTAAGCCCATTTTACTGCCAGGATTTAGCATTCGTCCCAAAATTCTCTTGTCCTACTTAACATGTGACACCAGAGGAGTGAAATCTGTCATTCTGTGTCTTGTTAACATGCTGCTCATGACTTCATATATATGAGAAATGAGGATTTCTCAATTGGCCCTTATAAATACAGAAAATTGACCCAGCCCATCTTACGCTCATGTGTAGTCATTCATCCAAAGCCAGGAAAAAAGTCTTGATCACTTCACGTGAGCTATCCAGGGGAGTCCGGACTGGGGAACCACATCCTTACCTGGTAAATGTCTGACAGGCTGCTGCTTCCAGAATCACTGGTGATACTACATCCTGAGTGGCTTGAAGAGACGTGGGTCACCTGTGGGTGCAAGCCGTCAGCCAGGTGAAGTCTGCTGAAGTCTGCGGGGAGCTGCATGTACACACATACACAACATACACACAGATGGTAAGTATGAGCCAACACAGCCGCCACCGCTGCTCACTCACACCAACGCGTACGAGCCCCAACCACATCATGTATAGTCAAAAATATAGGATTTATGGCTGGAAAATGGTTGATGCTCTAATCACAAAGCATGAACCGCAATGTTTATTGCAACAGTAGTTGTTGTGAGGAATTGATTTTATTTTTGCCCAACATTAAGACGCAAATGGCAAACTATTCACTTTAAATGTAACAGCTCGGAGCGCTCATGAATACTGAAAATTATCTTTTCTCCACAGCTGTGATTATACAATGTTAACAGAGGAAAAAAAAGATTAATTAGTCCCACAGCAAGAGCTAAACTTCATACATAATTCTTTGACAAAACAAGAAAGGAAAGATAATGATGCCAATTAAATTGTTAGACTAAATCAATCAAATATATTTACAGTATCACTTTTAATATAACACAGATGAACAAGAGAGCCTCTCTGTATTTACAGCTATTTTATTTTTAGAACTGCATGAATAGTGGTGCATGCATCATCTAATTAATGTGCACGACTAAATGAACACCAGGCAGTAAAGTGGGAAACCTTTGAGTAAATTGGAGCATGTAAAGTACTGGAAAGACTGGTGGAACTAGCTGCATTCTAAATGAACCAACCCACTTCTCTTTCCAGGCAACCCTGAAATGTAAAATAGATCACATATTCCCATTTGGTTTTTAATAAATAAAACACGAATGGTTAGAATCAGATGTAGAGAAGTGTGTGTGTGTGTGTGTGTGCGTGCGTGTGCGGAGCATCAAATCTGAAAATCTAAATTTATCTGCGACATAATCTCATATTCCCCACTTTATACTTTAGTTCCATTAAAAATCAACATATCAATTGCTAATTATGTTATTAAGAGTGGTACTATACATGAAGTAATAATTTAAAATGAACAGACTGTATGCAGAGTATGTAGAATCAAGCACCGACTCTGTGAAAATCAAATATTTAGATTTACTGTGTCTTTCAGATGCATCATAACCAGACAGAATGTAAGAAGGGTAAACTGTGAATTTCATTACAGTGCTAAACTAGTTCTTAGTCTGTAAATATGAATTTTTTATGTCTAAATGTTTAATTTACAAATATATATTTGACATTCTGTGGGGAGCCTGCGTTAAGCTGCTTCCAGCTCCACATCTGGCAGTGGCGGATCAATATTAAAGTTTAATATTTGAAATTCAAAGGCTTGACTTTAACCAGGTTATTTCATTTATCATAGGGCATTAAAACTCAATATTTAAACATATGGTGTAAACAGAGGAAAATGTTGTACATCAATATTTGTTTTTATTTATTCCTGTCTTTTGTCGAATACAGATGTGAATTTAGATGGATTTTTACGCATTTATGGGTGTTTCTTTAGAACTTTAATATTTTTATTCAGTTTGGTAAAGTAAGGGAAAAGAAAATTCCTGCTATGGTGATGGTAAAAAGTCAAAGTCAAGTACTTCCCCACTCATCCTGCTGTTTACTGATATGAAGCCTGACAGGCGAACAGCTCCACTTTAAGCTCATCCTGTGTGAACTGCTACAGGTAAACTGACTGCCACAATCAGCCTCAAAATGCACAGTGGGCTGAGAATCAGTTCTTTCAGAGGTTGTTCTCAACCGTTACACTCTAATAAAAAAATGGAAAATAATGGACAAGTAAGTAAATGATGGGAGCCATCATCATCTCTTGAACTGCCTCTACACCATAGGACACACACAGCTCTGGAGCACTCATTTGCAATAATTAAAATGATTTTAGTAAGAGGAGAAAACCTGAATTGCTGCCAAAATCATCCCTTTTGAATATCAGAAACTAGTTTTGACTAAAATACTGCTTAATGTTCATGATCTCTCCTGTGAGAGGCAGAACTGATTTGAGGTCTCTCAGATTTGTGTGGGGGAGGGAATAATATAAAATGAGACATCCAAATACAATGGATCTTCATTCTTCAATGGCAAAAAAGGAGCCAGACACAATAGTTTCTGAGGTGTGAAGCCACCGTGGTGTGTCAAAGATTGCTATCACGTTTAATTATCTGCCTCGCTGCACCAACTAAAAGAATCGAGTGGAGGCCTGAGCTGTCTCTAACCTCTGTTAGCCTCTTATTTCCCAGACCTTCCTTTGGTCGACTTCACGAAGAATGCCTCCAGCTGATTTCCATAGTGGTACAGTGTTATTGCAGCCTGGATATGATTGTATCATTGGGATGAATCTGTATCTGTCACTAACTGCATCTGGATCGTATAAATAAAGCTTTTTAAACATTGACCACAGGACTGATCGACATGTCCATAATAATATTTAAACTAGCATCCGCAACCAGCTGCAATGGCCCCACCTCAGTCAGAGCCCAAATACAAGTCCCGCCCCCACTAAGAGACAGAAATATTGAGGTGAAAGGAAAAGGGATAAGGGGAAAGGATAATATACACTTAATCCTTTCACTCCACTCATTTAGGTCATCTGTCCATCAGTCAATAAACCAGGGTCCATGTAGTCTATAAGCATGTAATCCACTGACCTCTCTGGCCCCAGCGGCATAAAAGGAATGAAGTCCAGGACAATAATGACGTGTAGTCATTAACATTAACAGCAATATCGCAACACGAGCCCAAATGGTTGTTAACCAACAATAACAGACAGAAAACTGCTAGCATGCTGTGCGATTTAACCGCAATAGTTAGAATTAAAGTTAGTATGAAACTGTGACTATTTAACTACCTTATACAGCCTATTCTGCAGTACCTGTGCTCTAAATTCGCTTCAAAAAATAAAGTGAAATCGCTGAATTTAGCAGCTGAAAACACATAAAATCAACCGTCAGGGGAGATTTAGGCATCAGTCTAAAGCTCAAGCCACAACACCCAGATCTGCCTGCATGCAAGCAGATGTGCTGCTCCTTAAATTACACCATGCAGACCTAATGACCTAGATTGCATAGTGGAAGCCCTGGCTGGCTCTCAATCTCTTTACAGCCTTTGTATGCAAGGGATGAATATCTGCCACTAGATTAAAGCTCCAATTGTGTGAGTTGCCACGCCAAAAACAATCTAATATGGAGCACAAACTCTTAGTCTAACTGTTGAATAGTAAATAAGAATAATTCAACTTTTTTTTTTAGGATGAGCTTTTTTTTTTTTTTTTTAAAGGGCTTGATTTGTCTTCAGGACAATCAAGGCAAGTTAAAAAACCAAAACAAAATTGTTAAGATGACTAGATATATTAAATGTGTGTGTGTACACGTGACACTGCCAAAAGAGAAATTCATACACACCCATCATAACCTAGTAAATCAACAGGAACTGTGTTGTGACGTGCTTTCACAGTGGATATCACCGGTCTCCTAAGGAAGGATAAGCAAGTAGGGGACAACACATCCAGCAGCCAATGGTCAAAAGCCCACTACAAGGAATATCATTAGTCTTTACCCCTGGCTGAGGTAAAATAATATTTACACATGCCTTGATTTGTATGGTAAAATCATAATGCAAATTAAAGCTTCCTGCAGGAGGCATGAAAAGAATATGAACAGGCACAAAACAGAGTGAAATAAAATCTATTAAAATTATGGTTTTCCGTATTTTACGCAGCTCAAATTTACATTACTAACAAAATTTTCAATTTAAATATATTTTTAGATGTACCTTTCCTGGTTTCAAATTAAATTATTGTGGTACTTGTTGGTCAGCGGGCCCGCTATACCTACAGGTTGCAGGCTATTAATATCAATAATTAATCCATTAAAATGCATTTCAACAATAGTACTACTAACAGTTACACTAGAGAGCACATTTAAAAGACAATTTTATTATCTTAGTATGCAAAACAATGCACACAAAATACACTGGAGTATTAATATGAGAGGTTTAGAAAACATGCCCCAAACAGTAACTGTTCAAATTAGTCATTAGGATGTAAAATGGTTTGATTTAAATACCCCTTTCATGATCTTTTTGTCAGCTATTAGTATGTGCCACCGGAAAAAAACTAGATGATATTTTCCCTTAATTGTGATACCTCTACAGCATAGCAATCATATCCAAAAACCTTTCCCTTCATAGTTGCAGCTTTCCAGGCAGGAAAGCCTCCTTGAGTGTGATTTAGGGCTCTACATCCCATGTGTATTCTCTGTGTGTGGTCCTGGGGTGAGAGTGATGCTACTGGAGCTGACAGCTGATCAATCGCTTTACTGTTCAAGTGCAGATCAGCTGGGGCCTGAATTGGTCTGCTGGAGCCGCTGCTGCCTCCAGCACCATGGAGAGCGTCAGCAGCAGCGCGTCAGAAGAAAACACCCAAATGGAACAGAGCTGCAGGTGGGCCGTTCCTGATGCATTTGCACGCTCTAACCGCTCTAACTTAATATCTGAATGTCTTTATGACACCTAGTCCGGTTCATTTAACGGCCACGCAGGCGGATTCAGCGTCACCGCAGCCGTCGTAAAACATAACGAGGGCAACGACGTCGCCCATTTAACGGGCGTGTTTCTTTCTTTCTGCTTCTAAGAGGTATTATGAAGAGAGTTTAGGTCAGGATTATAACGTTAATAGTGCTTAAAAAAATGATAATCACGTGCCCCTGGAGCTGCCAGTGCGCGCGACTGACGAGCACATGGCGGCCGTTTCCTTCAACACACTGACACACATCGGGAGCAACAATTCCGTTTCAGCCGCGTAATGGGTATTATTCATCGGTAGATGCTCGACAGAAATCCGATGCGTGTCCATTACGGAGTGGTAATCATATCTAGCGCCTCATAAACGAGGCGCAATGAGAGAGAAAAATAGATGGAGAGAGAGCGATGCGCCTAGATTGGCTACTTACCGGGGGTTTATCTTGCTGGCTTGGGACTCCATTGCTGTCTGATGGTGCTAATGGTTTCATAGTGAAAAAATGTTCCCCGGGCTTAAATCTAACATCCCGGAGCTGCCCTACACCACACCGCGGGCTCCCATCTCCCTCCCCTCCCTCGACTAAGGCCGTCGCTCTGGCAGCAGGCGGCGGCTTGACAGTTTTTGTGGAGGAAGTATCCGCCGCCGCTTCGCACGATTTAAACGCTTCCAAATAGCAGCTGCTGCTGCGTTTACACCAGCCTTCCCGAAACAGGACGTTTAGATGTGTGGAGGGGTGGAAAAACAGATACCCTTGTCTTCAAATTGTCTTCTACTCCGCGTACTTGACAGTCGCGATCCGATAATTAAGGAGGAAAAAAAAGACATGAAAAATGGCTGACAACACTTTCACTCACGTTTGCACACACCGCCTTATCTCGCCTTCTTACCTCCCTCAGCCGAAAGCAAAGCTACACGCACGTAAAAGCGCGCACACGCACACGCCTTCATGCACCATTACGCTATTTGAAGACCGAGACGCCTGCAGCCCCCAGCCGAGGCACTGCGCGTTAAAGCCAGTGGTTTGTTTGTAATGGGGACGGAGATATGTGGATATGTGTGTCAAAGGGTGGAGGAGGGGAGAGGGATCATGGAGGACGACGAGGAGGTGGGAGGAGGTTAGGACCTCCTCCCTGCCAGACAGTGATGCTGGAGGAGCAGCCACACTGGCTGCCTCGCTGGAGTCTGCAGATATGGAAATATGAGGAGGGCGGATGAGAGCACGTACATGAGGACTCAGCCATGAAACTGGATAACGCACAGCCAAAAAGGAAGGTGCTGTTATAAATGTGGAGTGGTGAGAGAGGAGGATGGGCAGATGAAATGATGGCTGGACGGAGGGAGCACAGCGCGAGTAATGACATTATCGTGCACACTTGCACACAGTAAAGGATGCAGTAACAAATGCTGGACAGAGAAGGAAAGGAGGTAGATGGAGGTGGGGAACAGGAGAGAAAAGGGCAGACGGCACTAAAATAGAGACGGGGAGCAATGATGTCACTCTGTCACTGTCACTCAGTTGGAATAGCCATGGCAACTGGGTGAGCACGAGCACCCACTCAGCCTCACATCCACCCAGCCCCCTACACACACCTCCAGGAGCTTTCAGTTGCTGTGGTGACGGAGGCAGCACGGGCAAGTGGGAGGAGGGAGGGGTTAAATGTGTGTGTGAGAGAGACTTCATCATCACTTGTGGGTACTACAATGAGCAGATGTCTCACCAGCACGTCGACAGCATGTATACACCTCCGTTTTATGAGAAAGAGAGAGAGAAACGTAGCAGAGAGAGGACGACTGGACTTACTCTCACCAACTCCAGTTGTTGTATTTCACGTCTTCTTAATGACAAAGAAGCTCAACACCAGAGCGCTGCTCCTCAAGTAATTATATATTTTTGAGATATCAGTTATTTGACGCCACCTCGTTCCACGACTATATTTTCATTTTTATGTTAAGAAAAAGTGGCGCAAAACATTTGATTAGACCATTATCTGCAGAGGCAAAGTCTGTTCTCCTTTAACGCGCGTGTTAGTTGCTTCACAAAGTATGTGAAGCCACGGGATGAAAAATAATTCTCTTACAAGAATCCTGTCAACCCAAGGTTGATTCTCAGTGGCGTGGCCCAGGACCTGGGTAGCAGACAAGGTACAACTAGCTTTGATGCTCTAGTCGGAGCAATGGGGGGAAGGGAAGCTGGAGACCTGGGATGACATCACCTCCCTGCCCCGAGCCATGATGTAATGTATCACACAACAAAAAAGCTCAGGTGCTTTATTGCCTAGCCTGATAATTAGCATCTCCAACAATCGCCGGGGGGAAAGGACAAGGGCATCATTACATCACCGTGGCAACAGAGGATGTGTATGGGGAATACCAGCCATTCCTGCCCAGCCCCCGTCGTTTAAAGCGTTCTAGGACCCAACAAGCCCATTAATCATTTTTTCTACTGACTAATCACAGCCTAAACGTAAAGCGACAGACACTGGGGAGCATCGATCTGCTGAGATTGTGTCACCGACTTAAAAAAATGCCACTTGAGAATAACAATAATGCACTCGTGTTCAATTGCCATTGGTGCTAAATGCAGCATTCAAAGAGGAGGAAGTGTGTCTTCTGCACGTGTGTGAGCAGTCTGTGAACCCCGTAGAATACAACCACCCCTAAGGCAGACCATGTGGTATTGTTTTGCTTGCTGATGCATAGCATTAGAGCCATAAAAACCTAATTAAACTGCTTGGTGACACACACATACACACACTCTTACACACATGCAGACAATATCTTTTCAAGTGTTTTTTTTTTTTAGACAATGGCAAGAAAGCTGTCTTTTGACATTAAATTGCTCTTTCTTCCTGGTGTCTTGCTTTCAGCCGTTACCTTTGCAATGGAGGGTCATTACCACTGGAAATAAATGTCTGCTGTCAAACTTTTGAAAAGAGACTCAACTTTGAAAGGACTTTAAATGTCAAAACGGACACCAAATATCAGTGTGGTACCATATATAAAAAGGAAGCAGGACCCCATACGACATTATAGGATAACAGAACATGAGCCTGAACATGTCAGCAATGGTCTTTGGAGTTTCAAAACAAATAGAATTGCATTTTAATATATTTTAAAATGTGTGATTAATCAGAATCAGATCATGATGAAAATAACTACAGGTTGCAGGCCTGAAAAGCTGCAGGAAATGATTTTGACAAGCATGCGAAAATGCTGAATGCTCCGCTGAGAGTAGAGGTGTACAATGAAGTGCTTCTCTCACCACTGCGGCTCCTACACAATGAATATTCAGAGCGGAGGCTTTTGTACCTCTACATGGCTGAAGCGGTGCAGGTTGTCACAAAGGACGCCTCTAAAAATAGGAGCTGGGCTTTTTTCTGCAACCCAGAGTGGCAGGTTTGTATTCTCTGCAGGTCTTGCTGCTCGACATCCTGAGCGGTGATCTTTTTTCTTATAATACAGCTCACCTTAGACACAACTGGGATCTTTTATGGAGCACTCAGATGTGATATCAAGCTACGTTTGACGAGTTCGGAGTAAAGGCAAAGCCACAATTATGATTAGACATCCTTCAAAAGCAACACATGATGATAATCCCAACCACAATTCACAGAACAGGAAAAATAACTATCTGCAGAACCACAAGACAATCACTATAAGACAAAATGTAAGGTATTTATAAAGGAATTCTAGCAAGGGCTACAGATATGACAGATGGGACAGACACAGGGAAAACTCCCAGGAGAGACGGACACACAACAGCTGGGATTGCATAAAAACAGACAAACGCACAACACATTCCACATCATTAATACAGTACCTGGGGTTTATTGCATTTCTGGCAGCCAGGTTAAGAGGAAAGCCGTAAATGGAAGCAGAGGAGATGAAAGTTATCAAAGCTGTGATGACGTCTTAAAATGAAATTGAGAAGGTCAGAAACCAAATGTAGCCACATCACTGCAGCCCAAAGAACTTCATGTGCTTTTACCAAGCGAGAACAAAATCCCACATCATACTGTGGATCACCAGCATAAACAAATGAGAGATTAAAACAGAACTTGTACAACATTACAGTTATGAATAGGGCAGTTTTCTTAAAGCAAGAGATGAGTGAGCAGTGTCACTGTCAAGGACGTTCCAACAAATCGCACGTTTGCTGATGGCTACGTCGGCTGTCGTAAACCTATGACCTTCTGATTACAAGGCAGCCTCGCTAACCACCAGGCTGCCCGGGTGAAGGAGAGGAGTAAAATCAGTATTGATTGTGCATGTCCTGCTGCGTGTATAATTATAGGTCAGCTGTTTGAGTCCCTGAATGTCCATAGAAAAGAAACGAGCAGACCCAAAGGAGGAATATAACTAATTTCTTCAGAGAGTTTGAGGAAGAGGTGCGCTAGAAGCTAAAAACACAAAGCTATAGGGAGAGAGTAAACAACCTCATCCTTCCAAATTTATCATGCGTGAAATCAGCAATGTAACATTTACTAAATAACAGACAGCTATCTTGTGCTTTAAATAAATATAAATATGAATTTTTTTAAAAAGGCCTGGGTAAAAGATTACGCAGAAAATCTGTGTGAAAGCGTGTAGATGCTGTTGATGTGGGAGAAATGATAGTGTGGGAGATTAAATGCAAAAAAGGAAAGCATGCGTAAAATGAAGATTATGTGCTTTTAGCAGGGAAAATATAGACAGATTAAACGCATGTGCAGAGACAAAGATGTCAGAAATAATTGATGACTGACCCTTCTAACTTCTTATATCTTATGGATTTTATTTATTCCATGTGAGGGTCTTACGCCTCCCGGTATCTTGATTTATCAAGGACAAATCCATAAAAAAAGCATCTAACAACTACTTAATCTATGTAACATTAAAATTCATAAATCTGTGCATGTGATGATAGCGATCGAGACATCTGAAACCAGAGCCGTGTTTCTACTTGGGCTGTGCAAATGCGAACGTTGGCTACCCTGCTCAAGCAACATCTGATAATATCGCAGGGAACATTCATCTGAAACCTAAGAGCAAAGTGTCCTATGGAAGTAAATGTGGAAGTAAAATGTGGCCCACAGTAAACAGAGTAATCTTATATCATACATAAGGTGATCAAATATTCTGTACTAGATGTGAAAATGCCCAGATTTCATCTTAAAATTATTGCAGAGGCACCGGCACCTGCTAACAAAAGCGCAAAAATCTCAGAAAAGACTCAAAATTCTATAATCTATTAGGTTGGAAAACCCTAAATAAAGCTGGAAAAGCATTACAAACCTAATTTTAGAAATTATTGTCTTTTTGGATGACATTAAAAAAGTGTTCAATTATTTACGTAATAGAGAAATATATGTACATTACATTATGCCAGATAATAATCACTAACAGTGCCGATGATAGCTGTACTAAATGCTGGAGAGTTGGGACTATGTGCATCATTCCCAGTGGGACGTGCATTTATAATTGGCTATGAAGCTACAGTGACTGAGCACGTCCAGGTGTTGCTCAGTAACAACAGCTGCTCATAAACGCTGCGTCTGATGGACTGAAAATTAGAACCAAGACAAATACTATTTTCAGACCTCAAGTTCTTAAATAGATATTTTGTGTGATATTAAGTATTTGTTAATATATAAAAGCAGATCGCAACAGAAAACTGTAAATACATTTGTTCAAGTTATACCATTAAAAGCACATTCACGTTTAAATCTCTGTATAACGACTTTAATTTAATTTAATTGTTATAATAGCATTAGCAAAGGCAGCATTTTCCCATCCGTACAACAAATAAGCTGATATCCAGTGTCTGACACCTGACCAAAATAACAGACGAGCTGTTCATGGCTGAGGAATCGCAGCTTATATTTAATATTTTTATATATCGATTATCTACAATGACTAAGCTAAAAAATATGAAACCTGCCAGGAGACGTTCCCTTTTGACAAGGCCAATTCTTTCCGTGCCTTTCTCACCTCTTAGAAGTGTCTTGGAATAGCATCAAAGTAAATGTGAGGAGTTCCTGGCATTTTAAATGCTGGAGATTAGCTTGCTGCGTCAGCTTAGCATCCAGCAGGATTCTGCCTTTCTGTAGCTCCCGTCCTGTCAGCAGCAGCAGTAGCCGCTGCACGCAGTGCTAAGCTAGCTCTCTTCCCTACTGTAATTCTAAGTGCACTCAAGCACATCCCATTTGGGACCGCTGGTTGTCATGGTACCCATTCCATCCTTCCCACAGGAACAGAACTCGAGCACAGAGAGTGAAGTGTGTGACAGGAGACGTCAGGCCATGAGAAAGTTCAGTGCAATGATTTAAAACTCAAACACGACGAGTCTAAATTTAGCACACTGCACAGGGTAGAGTTTACCACATTTTCCCTTTTAAAGTGCGATTGTTTAGTCACAAAAATAAGTGGCTACACTGACAGGACCCCTCAGGGAGCGTTAGGAATGAAAGGAATGCGGTGAAATTGTGCAGAACGCAAAAATGGTGTGTAGAAATTGCATGCTGGGATATCTGGATCATTAATGTGAACATGTTTTGCTTCTTATTCCCAGGGAAATAAATCATAGAGGGGAGAAAGTCTAGTGCAGTGCTGGGGGTAAGAGCCTCTGAAGTCTAATCCGCTCCCATGGTCAAACCCAATCCTATGTGTGCTTGACGCATGACACCAAAAAGTGCTTTAATTAGGACAGGCACTTGCCAAAGTTTGTGCTTTAAAATGCATGAAAAAGGCAAAATTTGGCAAAATTCTAGTCTCATTTATCCAGTTTTCTCTATTTTTCTACAATTATTTATACAAACCAAGGGTAAGGATTCTTTCACCTCAGTGGTTTCCAAGTAAGAATTCATACGGTCTGAAGAACAAGCTAGAAAAGCTCAAAAATGTGTAGAGATCTGGTCTGACATTAATCAGGTTTTGTTTAAAACCAAAAAAAAGTTACACCCCGACTACCAAAATCACTTAATGATGCACAGATGCTAATATTATTTTCACAATAAAAGATAAATTCAGAAATTTCTTCAGGACACAGACGATACTAGAATGAGGAATGAGGTACACACATGGGAAGCAATAACAAACAATGTTCTCACTACATCCAGAAGCTTAGACAAACAAAGGTTTGAGAGGAGCTGAGGAAAACTACCCTGCAACAGACGCTCAGTGAACCACTTATTAACACACCACAGCCTGCAGAAGCTGCACATGCTACCAGAGATAGAGATCTAGAAACATCACAACCAAACCAAAGACAGAGTGGAAAGTGCAGCTCACTGCAAGAGATTAGAAGAGCAAGTTTGAAGGGCCTTCCCGAAGATGCAAGAAATCAAACCACGACAGCCTACAAAGCCCCCGCTAAGGCTACTACAGCAAACACAATGCTCGCTAAACAGCAACGCACATTTTCAAAAGGAACGCACAACAGGTTGGAAAGAAAACATGAACCAGATCACAGCGCTGAGCTGGGTTAGCGACCCACTGCGGCGGTGGTAAAGACATTGTAGCGCACCCTGCAACTCACCGTGTGGTACCCCCGGGCTATGGGTGGCTTTCCGGCAGGGTAGGGATCCACGGTGTCGATGATCGTCTGCCTCTCCCCCTTCTGGTTAATCTTACGAAAGCGACGACGGGACTGTCTGTGCGAAGCTTGCCGCTGAAAGTACTCCTCATTTTCATCCATATAGTCCACCTGGAAATGACAGGGAGGAAAGAAGTGACAGAAAGAGGGGGGTGACTATCTCTGTCTGCATTCCCACCCATTTCCAACCCCGGCATCCTCCAAAAGAAAACACACACATACCAAAAACCCCACCCTGCATTACTCCAGCTCCCATTCCCTCACTACCCATCCCTCTCGTTGCATAAAAATAGAAGTGCGCGTAGGCTGCGCCGTGCACATCTACGTCAAAGGGTTCTCACAAACCAAGAAAAACAGAGGGAAAACTGCAGGGATGAGTGAGGAATTCGGAGTGAGGGAGAGCTGGAGGAATGCAGAGAGAACTGACGGTTCACAAAATAAAAAGCAGATGGAGATTCCGTCTTCCTTCTAACGAAATAAAAAATAAAATAACACGCTACAGCAAGATAATTCTGTCTTTCTATGAAATCGTCTAGAGGAAATGGTAGTGGAAATGACGTCAAAATGGCAGAAAGGTCCAATTTTACACCGTTTTGTGAGTTCAGACTACGGCCTGATGGCTTGCATCATGATGAAATTGTGGATCTTAATTTTGTTTTTGCTCATTCGCTTTCACTGCAGATTCACAGCTTACAGAGTGCAGCCTCAGGAATTACAATGCTAAACTCTCCCGTTTGCCATATCAACTGCTGCCATGACAACAGCAGGAGAGCCCGGTGGTAGCAAGACATAAGTGTGATTGGGTGTCTAATCAGCGTAATGACACATGCTTGTGTCCATGGTACACACACACACACACGAGCTGTTTGTCGCTTTCTCCTGACATGTTAAATGACTGCTTGCATTTGAGGTTGCAGGTCTGTACATATGTATGCACGAGGGCACAGAGACTGGGACTGACAGAAACGATTAAAAAAAAAGTCAAAATGGTGGGATGTGTTTCATTGTACATTTGTAAAATTTGACTATGTAGATGTCAAAATTCACATCAGCTGTATTCCTCCATGCATTCTGTGCTAAATGTGCACTGTACTCTATACATTTTCTGAAAAAAAAACATGAATAACATCTTTTTTTGTCTCTTGCATGCTGCCACCCTCCTACCACAAACCCATCAGTGAGAATGAACGTGATGTGTAGGCCTCCGAGGGCTTCTGTTCAACAGATGATTGCATTGTACTGCTGCTGCCTTCTGATTCTGTGCCCCCCTGAGATGGGAATGATTTGCTCCCAGCAACTTCTTCTGTAAGCCAACATTTGATTTGCCATAAAATTGGGTCAGCGCTTCGACCAAAGTTGGACTTGTAAAAACCCACCAGGCCCAGGCCCCGGGAAGACACATTCAATTCCAGCTGATCCATGACGGGGCTCACGCTCATTAGCATAAAAACATCACAGGTTCAACTCCCGAGCATGTAGGCGGTGAATGTTTAATGATGCATGTTGGCTTTAATCAATTTCCAGTCGAAAATGGATTGTCATGTGTATGTTCTGCACGTGTTGCCTGCGTGGTTCCTATTTTTAACTGCGCCTTTATCAGGTGAGGTTTGCATTCTGCTTTGTTCATGTAATGTGGTGCGTCTGGAGCTGTGGTTGCACGCTGCAAGTCTAAAAACTGGGACTCACCACAATCATCTCTGAGGGTTCCAGGACGATGCACTCACATCCACGCTGCAGGCTGCCCGCTGATCGTTTGCCAAAACTGGACAGAAAAAGAGAAAAATCATATTAACAAAATGTTGAGTCAAGATTAAACCACTAATTATCAAAAAAAAAAATGTTTGTAGCCTTTCTGAGTTCTGGCTTTCTCACCCCTAAGAGGATGAATAGGTCTCTACCTCCACAGATAACCCAAATTTGAGATCGTCAGCATGAAATGTTCAACAGAGTGGCATTGAGCAGACAGTTCCTCCTTTCAGCCGAGGCCACTTCCCACCGAAGGGGAGGACCCGCCTCTGGAAAAGTCTACTTTCATGACATCACAACCTGTACAGTATTTCTTACCTCCGATGATGGGGGAAGGAGAGAACATTAAGAGCAACCACGAGCAGAAAGTTTCACACGAGTCCACCAGCCGTGGAAAATCTGAGCACGAAGAGCTCCAACTCTGGGGTTTGAAGAAAGCAGCTGCTGTCAAGCAACGCGGTGCAGAGGCACAAGGACCTCTTTGTTTGTTATTTTATCATGGTTCTTTTCAGCACGCAGCATAGAATTAGTTGGTTTCACAATTTTTTTGCAAGATAAACTCAAGTGAGCCAGTAAGAACAACCCACGGTGGAGACTGTACGCCTGACTTGTGCCGCGCATCTAAGGCTGAATTATTTAGGCTGTCAAGTTCGGATTTTCTCAGAAAAGAGAAAACTGGAACAGTTCTCTTTAAACTTTCATTGAGCGCAGGTGGCCTGGAAGCAAAAATGATTAAAAAAACAGATTACTCGCTGCTCAAACAACAGCGTTTATTGTCTGTACAACTAGAGCAGGTACCACTTTGAAGCCTATTTCGCCACTCAAATTTCAAAAAGTTCACTGAGGAGCAATGTGTGTGTGTGTGTGTGTGTGTGTGGGGGGGTGGGGGGGGGGCTACATGTTAGCTGTAAACGTGGCAATTTATCAATTTAGCAAGTGCAGACCCTGAACACATCCCGACCCAAAAGCTTTTGAGGTACGAGTTTGCGGTTACATGATGTGGCTAAGTTGGTCAGACTGGAAAATAGTTACCATTCAGCTACACAGAGCTGGTGAGACTGAAAATGCCAGTTTGGCAACAGGTAAATCATTATTTCTGTGAGGGGTTTGTTTTATGTTGTTGAAAGTGGATTTTGCTTGCTTTGCTTTTCTCTTTCTGCTGCCTTTCACAGACGAGCCTTTGTTGGGTTTTGTGTCTTTTCCTCTTTTGTCAGCCGTTCTGGTGCTTCTCTGCTGCTGTTGCAAGCTAACAGCATTACTTTGTTGATGTTTTGATGCTTCTTGCAGAGCTTGTCCAGTTATTCCAAATAATGCACAACGAAGAGGGAAAAATAGGAAATGAAAGAAACGAATGTTGTTGATGAACCAATGTCAGTGTCAACGGTTGCCTGGGCACCAGTTCAATGTTTTTAACATCCCTTAGAAAAACACATTCCTCCGTATTTTCACCCACTAGCAGAAGACAACTGCTTTACTTCTCCTACAGCATGATAATTTGTCAGCTGGGCAGCAGCTTCAGAGAAAGGAATGAGCGCTTTGGATCTGGTTTTCACAGACATTTGGAGTCAGTCGCAGCTCTGATCTCTTTAGCTCCCCTTGGCCAGCTCCGCCGTGGAAAAGCGAGTCGTGGTTCTACCTATTACGCATCACAAAACCTGTTCGGCCACCGAATGTGAACACCAAAGCGATGTGTTCAATCAGGCTGTTCCGTTCCTGACATCGGTAATCCAATCCATGATTTTGCTAAAGGCAAATGCCACTGGCAATGTGAGATATTAAAGAAGGGATTATGCAAGTGGAAAATGAGGGGGGGGGGGGAGATTTTCAACACAAAAGTGTCTTGTTTGGAGATTAAAGACTAGTCCTAAAAAAATATTAAGTACAAAATGCCCAGTGGGGGAAGTGTGTAATATTCCCAACATAAAGCAAGCTAAAAACTTAAGAGAAGTCTGCGTTTGTTTGTGGTGGTAGGTGAATACCATATCTACCGGTAGCTTGCCTTTTAAATGGTGATTTCTGTTTTTCAAATGTGTGCATTACAGATAGACATTTTTAAATCAAATTGTCCATTTTTAATTTCAAGATCTGACACGGTATTTACTTATTTATTCATTTTAAATATTGTAAATAACAACGGTTCCCCATCTTCCTGGACTGACCATTGTGTCCGGGATGGCGGACAGCCCTCATATTATCTCCATTTCGAGTTTAAGCCTGAAGATCTCTCTCAGCCGACAGACTGACATCTCCCCGCGCATCCGTCACCCTGTATTCACCCCCAAGCTTGTTACAAAACAAGCTTGTGCGTCTGGAATGTCAATCCACATGCCTCGCCAGTCTTTCACTCAGCTTTGTAAGCCTGGCAGGCGACCACCGAAATTCTCCCCAGCATTCTGTTGTCTGACTGGACCAGCGCAGAGACTAATCTGCTCTGCTCTGAGCTGAGCCGTGCTGGTCGGTGCAGGCTGGTTGAACCCTGAGAGTAGGAGAGCCTCTGCTCAACCTGTTAAACCATTTAACTGAGTAAATGGCGAGAAGGCACGACGGCTTTTCTGACCCACCAGACCCTTGAGAAGGGCAAAGATTAAACTCTGGTTATGCAAGACCGTCAACAAAAGGAGGGAAGTGCAGGTCAGCGGAAGGAGAGGGGGGGTCCTGAGATTAAAGGTCCCTGGCTGGTAATTCAGAGAAGTTTGAGGAATTGAGCAACATCATGTGAGCCGCACTCGTTTATCCAACCGCGCCGCTAAACACAGATCAAGAAAATTCCTGATAGGAACAGCGTGCCTCTGCCAGAGCATTACCAAGACCTCTACCACACCAGGACAGGAATAGACATCTCAATGCCAAGAACGTAAAATCAACTCATGACTTTTGCTTCCCAAAATATAACGTCATCGACATCGTAACAGTGGAGGGTAAAGGGCATCTGAAATAACAACTTTAGGGAGAAACGGACTAGGCTCGCTGCTCCAAACTTCCAATTAAAGACATCAATCAATCACAAATCAATTACATTCATCATCCACTCTGACATTAATCTCACAGCAGGACAATTTGCTTTGTTTTAGTTCAAAAGTTTCCGACACCCCAAACACGAAGCTGCCTTTTGTAGTGGCAGCTCACCCCGCTCACTGACAAATCCAAAATAACATCAAAGTCATGCTTCAAATTCCAGACTTGAAGGTTTTACAGCCAGCAGCCCCAAGGTTGGAAAAATGTCAGACTTTTATACTAGAAGCAGACACATGGTAGCCTCTTGGCAGAGCTCTGGTGAGTCATACACCAGAGTCAAGTGCTACTGGAATGTGGATACTCACCCCCAGTGACCTGGAAACTGCTCCCAGAGTGACTCCAAGGCCTGATAACAGGATCCTGCTTTGCTCAGCTTCTTGTTAGTCCACCGTTAACCGAGCGCGATTGTTCGGAAACCCAAAACAATAGTGTGATTGTGGCATATCGTCCTGCGCACACCCCTGCACTGTGGCCCGAAATCTGTGAGAATGCGAGTGTGTGGACAGTTTGTGTGGATCAGCCTGTGCCCGACTGATCTGCCCTCTCCTTCCCTCCCTCTCTCGCGCGCTCTCTCTCTCTTGCTCTCTCTCTCTCTCTCAGCGTGTTGACTGACTCCAACATTCCAGAGTACAACTAACTTCCTGTTACACATGAGTAGGAGGGTGGGGTGTGTCCATCTACTTGTGAGGAGGTGTAGAAAGAGTTATATAATTAATCACAAACTCATCTCACGACTCGCTGCTTTCACAATCTGGACAGCAGAAGACCATGCTAGACAGAGTTAGGATCTGCATTTGATGTGTCATCAGGCAAGTTTGTCATTTCTAGTCAAAGATATGGGAAGTCTGCCCAGATTTCTGCCGACTGTCAAGAAATGATTTGAACACTAACAACATTTTTCAGCAGCAGCAAACAGTCCCACACATACGCTGATTAGCTGTTGTTAAGTGACTCCCATAATGTCCTGACAGCAGTAAACTGACAGTAATAAGCATGTGGTGAGAATAACCTCTAGCCTCCCAGCATCACATAATCTGGTGCCATTAAATCTATTCTTTTAGCTCAAGCATTTCTAATTCTCAGTTATAGTTGCATAGTTTACCTAAGCATCCACATCTGTTAACACTAAATATGGACACAACCATTTGTACTTTTCAATATTTCTAATTTCTCTCAAAACAGTAAATTGTGCCTCATACTTCAGTTTACATTGGTGCTGGCTTAAATACAGCACAGGGCTCCAGCTTCTTTGGTACACCGACCGACTGCACTTCCTGTGGTAGTGGGGGTGGGGGGTGGGGGGGTGGGCATCTGAGAGAAAGAAAGACTGAAGGATGGAGGCGTATCAGGTTCTGAAACTCGTTGCCAGTCCTGATATAAGCAGACATTTCAGGACAGGAACTGTGTGAAATCTAATTCCACCACATCTTTAAAAGCCTCAGGAATCCCCACTAGACTCCACTCAGTTCCTCGTGCCACAAGAAATTTCCCGTCCAACTTGTCTTTTTTTATAGGTACAACTATTTTAAAAAACCCGATGGATTACATTCAGATAATGTACTGCACAGTGATGCTGCCAGGACATTAACCTGGCACAGACAAGAGGATGTTTGAAAAATGTTTAAACCATTTGTTCTTAAGTTTAATAAGGTGGAATCAGAACGTTCAGTTGATTTCTTAGGTCAGGCTTTTCGTGTTCAAAAAAAAACCTTCCACATTAATCTCTTATTTGTGGCACATCATGATTTAAATAATTTAGAATTATGGGACCAGTCACCACAAAGTGTAGATTTGTAAAACACAGGTAGAAGTCTCAGGCTCTAACCTGTCAATATTAGTATATCTGCCAGCGGTTTCACACACATCACCACCAGAGCAAACTAAATTTAAGATACTTGCAGCACATTACCCAACAAGTCCCCCATTTCCAAAGCCTCTGGCGTTCATGCGGATCTGCAGAACGACCGGTGCTGACCCTACCGTACTGCTGGGGAGCTCCTCTCCATTAGCGGCACTGACAGCCTGGAACTTTGAGTGGTTGTAGGTGTTTGTTATGCAAGGCCAACAGATGAAATGATCATTGTTTTCCCAACGCCCACAGAGACAGTTCATGTAATGGCTCCACTTGTGAAATCATAGCGTTTTTGACAAAGTCTTAGTTTTATCAAGACAAAGTTTGATGAGATAAGGCAAAACTGGCTTTGTTCTCTATATTCAGGTATAATTTTCAATCTTTCTTGGTGCTAGAAAAAGCTTAGAATCTTAAATCTTACCTGCTTCTGGGCAGGAACATGGACTCTTTGATGAAGACGGAGCCAGACAACAGGATGTACCAACAGCTTCCAATGTCATCAGGACTAAAGGAGCAAAAAGAGCCCAGTTAACACAAAGTAAATAGAATGGCTGGATTAAAACACTGCATAAAAGTAAAGGTATGTCTTTATTGTTCATTCAGTTCCAACACCTGCAAGACCTTAAAATCACAATATCCTTATATGCATCAATGTTAGACTATAAATCATATATAGGAGATGCTATATTGTTTTCCCTACAGTGGGAAGTTACCTGCTCATTTACCATCTGGATTACGTTTTAAACTACCCGTTTTAGCAGATTTTGGAAATTCAAACAGAAATATTCCCCATATCCAAGGACACAAAAATACCAAGAAAGGGAGAAAACATGAGGAAAGGGTGTTGAAGATGGAGTGAACTATGAATGAACCGAGGAATTATGTCTCATCCACCCACGCCCATGGCACTGCTCAAACACACAGACAAGGAAATTAGACGCTGCAGACGGCGAACTCCGGCTGCCCCCTGGATGATGCGAACCTTCACGTTCTTACAGTGGTAAACACAAACATGACACACCCACGGTTACGCAACGCATTTCAGGGTCTTTCTACGAAAAACAACATGCAGCAATAGCAGAGAATCATCCACATCCTTTTCATGGTTGGTGATTTGAAGTGCACAAATACTCAGTTTTTAATTGCACGCGTACATAGCCGCATAAGAAAAAACAGGAAAAACTTGAATCAGTGAGAAGCAGAAAGAGGAATAAAAAAAAAAAAATCATCTCTGAGACTTATGTGGCATAACAACTTGACTGAACTGGGTCATGAGTACTGGAAGCAATCATCATCCACCAGAACCCTCCAGGAAGCCTTGAACAGGGAGCGCTGAAGGAGGGTAAAAGGATACGGAAAGGCATCAAGACCCAATTTAGGGTGTCTGCTGCATCCAGAAGATGAAATATTGTCTTTCAAATTTTCTTTCATAATGAATTCAGTCAATTAAGGCTCTGCACTTGAGCTCTTGCCATGGCTGTAGGGTTGGTGCCTTTTCCTGCTTCTTTCCATACAAATGTTGGGTGGTTTCCAACCATTTCAGCCTCAGATCATTTCCCACTTGGGATGATCCAAAGAGTCTTTACTCCCAGGGTTCTGGCGTCAGGGCCCACCGCACTAATCACTCTGACTGAGTAATTAGAAATTCTGACAGACATTTTGGATCCAAGTTGCATATTATTTTGCTCCCATATTTACTGAAATACAAGATTACGCGGTAGGAGGCACAGTAGTGTCCCACCCTTTCACTAGATCAAAGACTGAAATAACATTATAGGTGAAGACCCACTTATTGCTAAAAAAAAAAAACAGCTAAAGATCGCTGAACAGTGCACTTTTAAACAGTGTCAGAGGTCAAGCAGTTGAATTAAAACTGGATGACCCGAACCAGCTAACACTCTTCAGCCACTGTGAAAAATGCCCAGTCAGTCGTCATCTTAGGGGGACTTGAGCGCCCTAATCTCTCAACAGTTAATCCTGAGAGGTTCAGGCTCTCACAGCATGGGGTGTTTTCATGAGATATTGAGTGTAAGCCTGCATGAGTGTGTCAGCAATCCAGACTGAGAAGGAAAAAGGGGGAAAAAAAACCTACATTTATAAATAATACTCCTACCATA
Source organism: Arothron firmamentum (assembly GCA_016586285.1). Classification (NCBI taxonomy): domain Eukaryota; kingdom Metazoa; phylum Chordata; class Actinopteri; order Tetraodontiformes; family Tetraodontidae; genus Arothron; species Arothron firmamentum. Next base: position 20,909 of record BJFM01002302.1, on the reverse strand, counting down.
ACTCTAGGACTATCAGCTATTAGGAGTCATCAAATGCCCCTAAATTATAATAATATAATATAAATTATTAAAATGCAGATTGCGAATGTTCCCCATCCCTCTTCCGTTTGAGACGAAATCTAGTGCTGATAATAAAAATCAAAGTAGTTTTACTAAAAGCATCTTTCATCGTGAAGGACTTTAAGAGAATGAATTAACTTTTACAGTAGTTGTAAAATAAAGCCAAACTTTATGGACATGACATTTAAATTACCCCAAAGAACTTCAAACTGTCTGTTTCCCATCATATCATCATCAGGAAAATGAAGACAAGCTTTTAAAAGCTTGTACTTTCACAAAGGAAGCCTGATTAGGATCTTGCCGAGACGTGAAGTCAATCTAATTTGCTGCTGTTTAACATTCATTTGGTATCTGGCAGAGGCAGACGTACACAGGTTTACACTTGCGTGCACTCATTTGTGGACGCACGCATACGAGGTGCAAAGATTAATTAACTACGCCTTTGATATTTGAACCAAAATAAAAAATCAGTCCAACTGCTGTGATTCTGTTGTTTCAGCTTTAGGATAAATTTAAGAGCCTTTCTTGCTCCTTTCTAAAATGAAGGAAAGCTGTTACCATAAATAAGAAATCTTGTCTAAGTTGCTGGTACTGCAGCCATAAATACTAAAGCTCGTCAACAATGGGTAAGATTTTATGTTAGCACTAAACAAAAATGAAGTGTTATATTATTGGGATTCTTCAGTTATCTTAAAAGTGGTGGAAAACAGCTTTTGATCTAACTGTTTTCATTTCATCTAAACACACGCATTCATGCCTTTGTGATACTTACTAGTAGAGCACTTCATTGGCCTCGTGTCGTTCGTAACGCACCGTCTCGCACATTATTCTGTAAAGACGAGAGAGAAGAGTGGCCGTCAAAACACCAGAACCCAAAATATCAACCTTTGCTTAATTAGCAATGTTATAACACAGAAAACAGGAAAATATCAACACCTGGTCTAAAGAAGAAAAGAGATATTAAATAGTGGAACATTGAACCTTGACTTTATGTGTCAGCTTTGCAGTGTTTGTCCTGTTGTCACAGATTTTATCTTTGTTCTGTTCTCATACAAGGTTATAGTGTTGACTGGTCATGGCAGTTATGTCGTAAAAAGCAGAGATTGTTTCCTCACAGTGTCATTATAAGTGCTCTTGAGCTTGCTTATGCCTCTGCTCCCCAGACAACTGACAACCCTTTATGGAGGTAATCAGCATTCTTAAATGATGAGGCTTGACTCATCTGATTAATCTTACTATAGCTTCTCTTCCCAGACTAGCTAAGGGCTTGCTTCAAATCTAGCATTCAACATTTGGTGAAAAAGTTAACCACATTTATCCCTTGTTAGAAGATTCTGTCAGTCAGAGAATGACAGCACCACACACCCGAGACAGTAAACCGTATAGATCAAAACAGAAAAATAGCTGCGGGTAGCAATCATATTGTTTTCCAATGGACAAAAAAAATGAAAAAGAAATTGTTACCGTGAAAACAATCAAGAAAAAACCCACAATCCTCTGAGATGAAATAAAAAAAAAACTACATCATCATCATTATCCCATGGTGACAGGCATGTCTGGCTGGAAAATAAAAGTTATGGTTTGCTCCGTGGGACCAGGGGACATTCCTCCAGATCCAAACAGGCATGGGGGACGGGGCTACTGTCGGGTGGGGGGCCTCGGAGGGGTCATATGGGTCACATTGTGGAATGTTCCAGTTCATGGGTCACGTACTGCTACACTGTTCTGCCGCTAGTAAAAATCCATATATATACATGCACAGAAGGCATGCTAGAAACACGCCTCTGACATCTGATGTTTACGAGGTGTATGAAAGTCAGAAAAGACTGGAAGTGGTGGCAGGAGAACAAGAGGCAGCGTAATGCATGTGGAGGAGTCTTGAAACTTGGTTGTGTTTTGCTTGTATCTGGAACAGACATGCAAGTCTCAACAGTATCCGAAGAATTACATTTAAAACCAACTGCCTGTGATTAACCAATAAATGTATGGTTCGTTTCGACATCAAAATTCTATTCTAAACTCAAGAGAGCAAACAGTGTTTAAATTCACCTCACAAGAAAATTACACTCATCATGTTAAGCGGAACAGGAGGCTACATTTCAGTCACAAATGAATTTTTGTGGGCAGAATTGATTTCTGGTGAGTGAAATTGCTCTACCAGGCTGCTGTTAACATAGGAGATGGTTTTCTCTATCATCTCTAATATCAAACTTTAAATAAACAACATGCGTAAACACTGACCTCAGTTGATGTTCCCTCAGGTTAGACAGGGCCTCCATCCCATGGAGATAGGAGTAGACAATCTCCAGGTCCTGGGAACAGAATAAACAGTTAGATCAGGGTGCCTTGGGCTGTATGCAGCAATTAATATCAAGTATCCTCATCTTTGAATTAATGAACACGTTTCTATATTACTCAAAAATGGTCTTTGATTCTGCAGACGAGAACCTGCTGCTCACGACGAAGAATTTGTCGGGTTGATTGGTGCGACTAAGCACTGCAGCAGAAAGCAATAAAACACTTCACAAAGGAAAAAAAAAAAATCAAAAAATGATGAAGGATACTGCCCAGGCCTGAACGTGAACTCCCCATTCAATTATTTCATCAAGTGACCCAGTGAGTGACTCTCAGATTGTTTGGATTGAATCCAAACCAGAGGTGAGACAAAGCTGCCCTCTGCAAGAGCTGGCAGCCAGCACAGCTACTCACTGTGTGCTGGTGCATGCTGGGACACTGGCAGAGTGTGTGTGTGTGTGTGTGTGTGTGTGTGTGTGTGTGTGTGTGTACATGATGCTGCTGCATGCAACTACTGGGAGGTTTCTGTGAGCGGCCACTGGAGGTAAATAAGAGGAGGGACAACAGGGACTGTGTGTTATGACCCCTGCAGACACACGCACCAACCACATACAATGGTCAGTCTGTCTCCTGGTGTTCCACAGCAGTAATCATAAGCCTATTGAAAAGATTAGAAAATTCTGACCATGAAAGCTGGGTTTGTGTTGGTGATACTGGGGGGAAAAACTAAAATCAAAATGCCTTTTGGTACAACTAGAGAATACTGTAATTAAAATTAGCGAACGCAATATCCATTTTGATAATGAGTGAGTATCTCTTCTGGTTTGCTGAAAAGGCACACCTGTTAAAGCAAAACACAACTGCATTTTAAGAGGGGCTGGACTTAAATTACTCAGCTGCTAACTCAGTGATTTCCTGTTACCAGTCCTGGGCCATAGTTTAACAAGGTAAGTGCTCCAGAGAGGGAATAAAAGCCCAGGAAAAGTCAGGTAAAATAAGGGAAGATGAGTGAAAGAAAATGAAACTCCAAAGTATCAATAAGATATTCATGCAAATGTGAATTAAATGCATTTTTGACTACAAAAACACTGAGTTCACATTGATGCAGTTGACTAAAAGTCTATTATAATTTAAAACTTTGTGAAAATACCCCCATAATGTTCCACGTACTTGAAACATGATCTGGGTTCATTTCCAAACTGTTGGAAGCTACACAAGTGTGTGTTGCCCTTGAGGTCATTTTTTGGGTTTGGTCATGAAGAAATGCACAAAAAATGGTCTCCAGCTTGGGGATGGCCGCTCCTGTTACATCACCCAACAATGTCCTTATTAACCAGATCATGGCTGTGTTAGAGCCTGCTGTCTGTGGAACAGCGAGAACCGCAGCTCAGACACACACTGCCACCTACTGAGCAACTCCAGAATTACAACCTGAAGCGGAAATAATGCAACACTTTTTGTCACAGCTTTTTTTGGTCAGAAAATGAAACCATTATTCTAGAAGTAGAAGAAGAAGAAGGGACAATGAGATACGGCCCATGATAACATAAGATGCAAACAAACTAACTTGGGTTTATAACTAAAGATATCAATAAAAATATTTTATTTCTTACCAACTAATTTGAAAAAAAACCATAACTTGTGATTTGCCGACAAATTGTGCAAATACCTTTAAAACAAAGTTTAAACAATTGATTAAACTGGACACCAGTTTAATCAATAAAGCAGACCGTCACCACTAGATGGCGGTGTTGCGACTTTCTTGTTTTCTTTCCTCCAATAGTTACGTCACTGTGGACAAAACAGCGCCTCTCAGAAGCAGTTTCACGGGAAGGAATACACAGAACCGTCAATTGTGGCTTGAGTTTCAAATATTTCGGATTGACTGTATGGAAGGAATGTAAGGGACCCCATCTTTTCCACTCCCTCGGCCCTACATTATCCGTTGATTTTTCACTCTTTTCTCCCACTGGTCTCATTGGAGATGGAGCCACACAATCAGCACAAAACGCTTCAGGGAAAGAGTATTGGACAAAACCTTAAAATCACAGCAGTTTTCACAACGTCAGTGCTGCATCCGGGGTTTCTGTTCATCTGCAAGTCTAAAACTACTTCCTGCAACTCATGCTCACTGTGCATGCAAACATGTTCTTCTTTTCGGTCTTGATAAAGAAATTCAAGACATCCACATTCTGATTCATCATCTAACCTCCCTTCTTACTTTTGAAATTTAATCCTTCCAGGAATCCTTAGATTCCTTAGAAAGAAAGAACATTCCACTGATGCAGGCATTAATAACGAAAAAACAAACAAACCAGTAGATGGGCTGATTGCGCAAAAATGCTCACATTCCCCGCATACCGCTCAAAGCACATCATTTCAGCAGAACGCAATATGTCACTGCTTTACACCTTCATTTTTAAGATAGACTGAAACTAAAATGCAGCCAAACAAGTGGAGCCATTTCCTCTCCTGGATACACACTGAACAATAGCATGCCTTGTCTTTCCTACTCAGGAACATAGAATACACACATATGCACCAACACACGCAAAGCGTGGAAGACATCCTCCATTTTCCTCCCATTATGCTGAGGCCCAGAGGGAGAGGATGCAGACTCAGACTGGTGCCAGAGCACTGGGTGGCAAAGTATACAGTGAGGGAGGAAGTGGTGATGTTTTTCACGTCACACGAGGTTATTTTGAAAAAAAGAAAAAAGAATGCTGTTGGTTTGGCAGCGTTGCGTGTTTCTGATATGAAATCAAGAAAAAAAGAAGCAACATTTGTTTCCTTCATGTGAGAAAATAAAACACATGTCTTACATAATTTTAACCAATTTATCCAATCTGACAGAGAAAGCCTGCTTTAAATTACATTTATGAAAAGTGCCGTGGAAGATTTTTAACACAATCTGTGTCCTTCCACTCCAGGGCCCAACCCACCTTCAACTTTGGTTATAAAGCATCTCTGCTGCCCTTATCTGCTCAACCACGGCATCTGTTTGCCAGATAGGAAGCCTTCCTATAATCAGGCCCTTTCATGGTGGAGCAAGTGGTCCACCCATGAATTGACTGGGCTCTGGCTGAGGGCAGATAGCAGAGCTCTGTGTGCGTCTGTCCCCCGCTGAGGACAAACATCACAGAGCGTCAAAAACAAAGGGACACGCTGGAGGAGACAAACAGAGGAGCTCTGCAGGTGAAGGTTCTTCCTGCTGACCTTGAAGTAACCTCCTCACTCCGAGATGATCAGATAACATTTCAACCAGTTTAATCAAATTAAACCATCACCTGAAACTAATGGCATGATGATCCTTAAACTAGCTTCTTCTCACCAGGAAGCTGTGGAATCTGGCAGATTTGGATTCTTCCCTCTGTCCTCAGGAACAGCTGAGCGGGCTTCTGCTCTGGCGGCTAGTTAAAATGGGTAAAATACGACACGCTTTCCATCACCAGCCATATTTCAGATCTTTGAGACTTTCCGCATGCAAGTCTCTCGACACGAATAAGACGTGAAAGCAGTGATAAACTGCAAATAAGGATTCCTGTTAAAATCAAAGAACTGACTTGGTGCGGATTGCAGGAGGCATTTTCTAGTCAACTCATTACACCGCGCCTGTCAGACTCAGCTCGTGATCCTGGCAGTCAAAGATGGAACGGCCGCGCTAATCGTGGCAGCCTGCTTGGGGATTTGTTGTTCTGTTTCAGAAAAGAGTTGGGAAAAGCACAAATTAAACCCCCGTAGCTAAGGAGCATGTCTGACCTACTTTTGCAACAATTGCTCACTTATCACCATGAAACAAACTTTTAACTCCATACCTTCACATTTACAAGTTAACAGAATTCAGCATTAAAATAAACTACTCATGATGCAGAGTTCATCAAGGACATACTGTATATAAGCATGGAGTTTACCATAAGTTTTAAACTTTTTAATAGCATCAATTTGTGCAGATTGTGCAAATAATTTTATCCACACTAAGTGTTCACTGAAGCATTTACTGTATATAGCTGCAAACAAGAACTGTTTGACTGAATCTACCAGCAGCTCTTTGCCTCGTCAGTATTCTTAGATCCTGTTACTGTTACGGTGGAGGGAACGTTTTATGTGACAAGAATTGGGGAGGCTGCATTACTCAGATAACACCAACTGGCTCACTGTCCACACCAGAAAACACAGGGGGGCTAAAGAGGCCATCTGAGATGCACCCAACCCCCAACAGCATGCAAACCTAAGAAAGGTTATGAGTAGACAAGTCATCTGGGTCAAACATTAGGTCCGTACATCTGTGGGGAACATACAGGGCTAATAATATCACAAAAAGTAATTTGCTTTATTCTTTTAATTCATTAATATAGTTTTACTTCAAAGATGGTTCAGTTGCTCAATGTGAAATTGTCTCATCTCTCTCATAGTAATGGGGGGGTTGTGATTTAATTTAATTCATCTACTTTTGTGCACCGTGTGTGAAACCATGTTGGTTGGACTAACTCAGTCTCTTTTCTGACATTTCATACAGGTCAAGGGATTAATGAAGAGACTAAACCACAAGAAACACAATTGTTGGTGTTTGCGTTAACATAATTAATTGAAGCAGTCAACTAGGTAACACCATGGCTTATCAGCTGCAACTTGCATTAAAAATATCCAGGAAGTCAATGAGGGGAACAGAGAAGTCATACTGAACTTTAAAGTAACCTTCTTTAAAATTAAATGTCAGTCCAAACAGCCTATAGCGCTGTAACACAGTAAACAGGCCACTGGGAGTCAGATGGCCGTTGTTGAAGGTTAGAGGGTCACGTTGCCTCTGGTACACAATCTAGTAATGAAAATATATCACATTATACTGTCTCCTCAGCACAAATGCTGCAGCACGTCTGTGACAGCGTGCCAAGTGGGACTGAGGAAGACGGCCAACGCTGCAGACGAAACAGCAGTGACAGCAGTTTGCTCTAAATGTGCAGACAGTGGTCATCAGGCACCTTATGGAACAGCAGGATGATGGTGCAGAGGGTGCCACCATGTGCTTCCAAGTCTCTGTTTGCATTAATACATCTGCATTTACTTGCCTTTGTTTGTACATTCCTTCTGGTAACAGGGTGGACAGCAGCTGTCCTTGAGTCTTTATTGACGGAGAGTGTGGGATCTGCCGGGTATTTTTATCCATTAGCCTGTGTGAGAGAGCAGGTGGAAGCTTTGTGGGACTGGAACAAGGTCACACGGTGACGGCTGCCACTATGCGACTATCTGAGGCAGCTCTGGCCAAACGTCAAGGTCCGCGAGTGGCCCTTCTACAAAGACCCAGCATGTGACGCTAGCCAGACTTCAGCGGCAGAATGAAAGAGCTCATTTCCACAACACAACATTCCCCGGGAAAAGAATAACTCAAGTTAATCCTGAAAAAACAGCCACCAAATATGAAGGGGTTGAGATCGCTTTTTTTTTCCTGAGATGACTAACCATAAAGAAGGCAGCTTAACCAAAGATAATAAGAAAATCCATCAAAATAATACTACATTATATATTACTACAAGGATTGCAGTTAAAACTATGTCTCTCTTGAATAAAGATCCTAAATAACTCCAAGTCCTGCTAACATTTAGCACTTGGTGTTGACTCAGTCTGTTAGTGTGTTGATCACATGACACGCGCTCCAGCTTTTCACCTTGAAATTTTGAATGCTGCACGTCAGTTGAACAAAGGTATTTCAGCAGGGACCTGTTCAGATGGTTTTTAGAGGCGCCTTCTGCGTCCAACACAGGCAGCCAGCCTCTCCTTCCTATGCCAGCTTAACTGAATAGATGGAGTTTTCTAAATAATGGCTGAAGTGGTTGGTGGCCCTGAACAAGGCTGCTGTAAAAGAGAAGCTACAAACACTTTGGACCTGCTGTTTATTTCCCACCGCGGCTGGGCAGCTGGTGGACATGGTGAATGGCTGCAACATGAATCAAGGGAAGCATGTGAATGAGCTTAGCAGCACCTACTTCAGCTGCCTGCCAGCGTAAAGCCCTCAGGAACTAAAATGGACTCTGTCTCCTTGGGCGTTCAACTCAAATACATGAAAAAAAACGAGAAACAATAGAACGCACATCCGATTTAGGCATGCCAAAATATGCCCGAATATATATAGTACTGCTTTGAAGGAAATAGGAAGTTTAAAGAGGTTACCTAGTTCACGCCGTGGCGTCACCATCACTGTGACCACAGGCTCTTTCACTCAACCCATATAACTATAAACACAGCTCAGCACGTTCATCTCTGACACGTCTGCACAATCAATAGCAATAATGTTACCAACAAGAAAATGTTGAGGATGCAGATTCACCTACCAAGAACGGCTGCCATGGCGATAAGCATCTTTTAAGTGTGCAAAAACGGGTATTTCTTTGCACAATTGTAATTTCTGAAGCCAAAAAAAAAAAAAAAAAGATAATCTTTTTAGAGGTAGAGTGGTTAGCATACATTTCCACCAGGTACACTAATTTGTAGTCCACAAGCATGCATATGGGGACTCTAAACTGGCCTTAATTATTGTTTTATTAAATCTGAAATAAAATTTCCACAAAAACTTATGCGAAGTACACCACGTGATTTTCCTGAATTAAGAAATTATAGAAATATAATAAATCACACCATTTTAATAATTAGCATGCATCCCTGCAACCACAATAATAGGTGAACGCAGATTTAACAATGAACTCTGACAAACAGGGAGCACAAAGAAATCTCTCAGCTGCGTCACTGAAACCTCGTCGTAGTAGGTCCGCAGGCTGGAACTGAGCCAAGTGTCTGGCCAAATGAAAGCCGCTCCATCTCCCTCAAACAAAGACCTCAAAGAGGTGAGGCACCATCCCCGCAAAGTTACGCAACATCATATAAAGATCAATTCATGAGAGCTCAAAGGGGAAAAAGGAAAGAGTAGGGTTGGTAAAGTGGGACGGGGCTGTGCTTTAATCTAGCATGGGCAAATGGCTTCCTCGGTGCCCCAAATGGGCCAGAAATGGTAGTTTGGGCCTTCCCCCGCTGCTCTCGTCTGTCCAATTAACTTGACACAAGTAGAACACAAACGCTAGTGATGAAATACCCACGGAGGAAGAAAAGCAACAGCAACGGCTTTCATCACAATGCTATGTCTTTGTGTAAGGCTACGCTGCTCACCACACGCATGGATAAGTGCACAAATATAACGTAGTCTGGGTTTCCTTTTCTGGACTTCTGCATACACACATCCACGTCTACAAAACACACCCTCTCCTACTGTAAAACGTGAACATCTTCACAAAGCACCAGCCAGAGCAGTGACTGGACAATGATGAGAATGGAATGGGCAACATATTTACAAAAAATAAAATAAAATCATTATCAATGAGATCACAGCTTTGAATAAAAACAAGTTAGTATCATCAGCTTCACAATGGGTTCCCAGATGATTGGCGTGCCCATGCCAGTGGTCTGGTCTCCGCTCTGGAGTCGTTCCAGAGGGTCTCCGTGTCCAGTTGGGAGCCAGCCAGCAGCATTGTCTTTGTTTGGAATGAGACAACACTGAAACTGATGCCTCTTCCTGGTCTGTGATGACTATGGGGCCCGTCTGGCACCAGCCGGTGTCGGGTGTGACTCCTCACCTTTTTGGTAGGATTTAAAAAGCAAATACACAGAACATATGATAACGTGAGCTGATATACAAGGTGCTTCTTGACAGCTGCTGCTGATTTGAATGATGCACAACTGAAAGTTGCCTGTTTCGCACGTGTGCTACACTGGCAGCACAGCGGTGTTCATGGAGACTTGAATAGAAGTTTCCTGTTTACAGAGCTGACTTGTGATCCCGCCCCAGGCTGTTCTTTTCCCTTTGACCAAAGCAGACCTCAGTTCTTAAGAATGGGGACTTCAGTCGATATCCTGAGGATGTTTCACAAAAGAACCAGAGGCCAAACCTCCAATCGCAAACTATAACCTGTACTTAGAGCGCCAAAGGGAAAGTTTCAAGCTTTTACACGCCTGTTAATGTAGATATTGTAAAATATCCTAACATACTTCTTAATATACAATATTACTAAATATCTCAGTGTGTTACATTCGGGTGAAAAAGCCAATGTGAAGGCGACTACTAAATCACTGCTGTGATTTTAACCTTTTTTGACAAGCAGAAGCTGGTTCTAACAGGGACTCCATTGTACATTGTGCTCATTTGCACCACATTTGTACACACTTGGTAGATTCAATGCACCTAAACTATGACCTAATGTATGGGCAGGCTGCATCTTTCCCTCCCAGAACACACACACACACACACACACACACACACACACACCTCTGCACTCGGTCAGAAATGCAGCAGCAAACACAAGATGACAAAAACCTCACAGGAGAACGACTGTCCCATTAAAATTTACAAGATAATATAGGAAAGTGAGGTGCACTCGTCCAGGTGATGTAGTTAACATAAGCAAACTTATCTAGCCATGTAGCTTCATCTAAAGCTCCTTCATTACTCTTGTGACTAATTTTTGCCAGTTCAGCCCGTTTTTTCCCCCTTAAATAATAGTCCAGTGTGCAACCTATCCCTGTGAATGTTTGTTTAAATGCGTATTACTCATTCACAAATAAGCAAATATAAGAAGATTGCACAGGCATTAGCCTCTCAGTCTCACTGCTAATGTAGCATTATGTAACCCTGCTTTCGACACTTTGTCTTCTCTCTATCACGGCTGAGACAAAGTAGCATACTGCCTGATGCAGGGGTGATTAACAGGGTTTTCTTTGAGGAGGACTGGTTTAAACGTAATGGAAACAAAGGACCATATGGAAAAATCTTTGAATAGAAATGGTTATTTAGGGTCAAAGCAGGGAAAGTGTCAATTAGCCGGGTCAACCTCCGTGACGCAGCTGAACTAATTCTCCGTCGTAAATAATGCTCAGCTATGATATGCAGGGAAAAGTACTAAAACGGTGTGAAAAAGCATGCAAGAGAATCACTATTCATTTTACGCACTGAAATCTGATTCTGTGCAGACATTTGGTAGTTTGAGAAACAGGGAGCATCCAGGATAAGAATGGAATCGGTGCCTGACTTCAGGTCTGAGATAACGATCCCCTTCTTGGCAAAAGCAGGAAGCAGGGAGAAACTGTCAAACATTCCGGTCCGAATCCAATTATGCTGGTAATGAACGGGCATTTCTCCTGATTTGCAGCAGAGCGGCAGGGCGCTGTGGAGCCTGAAACGTGACCGGCCGCAGGTTCGACCAACCCTCAGGGGCCTGTTACAAAGATGAGCTTTCAACAAATGAGATACTGCACACAAATCCACTCCAGTGCACACAGGGAGTGGAACAGGACTATTACCAACCGCTGCTACAGAAAGGAGGAAAGCCATGTTTGTAGGCTGTATCTCTGCAGTCTGTTTGCAGGCTCTTTCTCTGCAGTCTTTCGCTGTGTTGCAGCACCGACGCGCTTCACCTTTCTATTCCTCCGTCCCCTCGGCTTCCTGTCCCTGGAACTCATGTCGAGCAGTGACAAAAGCATCCTTTAGAACAGCTGTTTTTGTTCTTTGTAGCATGGCGATAAATCACCAACACAAGACATGTATACAACCACCTACCACCTGCACAGCTGGTATTAAAACCAGCTGACATCGAGCACGACGCCGCCCCCCCCCCTCCCCCAATGACTGCATCTTGTGACCGATGAGAACAATTGTGCATTAGTTTTTGGTTCTAACACCACCAAAAAGACATTACGCAGATTTGGACCGCGCTAATTCCGGCATCCATCTCTACGTGGCATTGTTAGAAACCCAGTAAACAAGTATAAGCTTTGTGGTGAAGCCGTTCGGTGGGATTTAGAGCTCTAATCACACAAACTAACCAGCTCTTCATTTGATCCACTTTGTGTCTGAGCAGTTTGCAGGATTATTCAGCAGATTTACAGCAGAGGGAGCCGCTTCTGCCTTCAGCCACTGTCCAAGGGCTGGTGCTGCGGAAGTCATTTTAAATGCTTCCATGTGTGCTTGCTAACATTCAATATCAATATTTCTAATGTTGCTGATATGGCCTGAGCTTTATCAGATAATAAAATGTCGCTTTTCTGCCGAAATCCAAAAATGTAAAGATTTAGGCACGGTGACGGCCTCGCTGAGTTAGTGTAATTCAATAGTAGTCGTGTAAATATTTCGTGTCAGGAATTGTTTATTCCTCAACCTCTCCATGAAGCCAACTGGGTCTGGGGCCACAGACTGTGGTTGCTCGGTGGCACAAGGTCAGATGCCTGCTGTTGGAAAGGCCAAGTAACTCTAAGCTCGTTATTCCAGATCTGTTATTTTATATAACAGATCTTGAAACTAGCATTGAATAATGTCCACCTTAGGAACTTTAACTTCCTCTTGCAGCTTATTGTTTAAAAGATAACAGTGAAACAGAATGTCAAAAGCACTTCTGCAAACTAAGCGTGTGGAATAGCTGACGCTGTTATGCGGAGTACTGTACAGATGGTGTCTGATTTATGAATATGAAAGGAGGCTAAGGTTAATTTATTTAGCCGTCATTTAGCCAGAAAATTGTTATGCTGGACAGATTATGACAAATAAATCCGATAAAGCAGTGATAACACAGCTGAGCATTGGCTGTTTGAGTGTTTTTCACTTATTGACCTCATGGGTGTAACCATGAAGTTTGAAATTCATCCAGGCATGGCTATGAACTGCAAAGAAAATATGGAAAAGTCTTAAAGCCTCTAAAAACAGCTATTTCTCTGATTGTATCACATTATATATTCAGATGAATGCTTTTTAGCAAACAGCTTTGGGTTATTAACACTGTCTTCCGGATTTGTACGTTCGTATATGTAAACATGGAATTCTTTGACTATGATAAATAGAAAAAAAAATCAATGCTCTGAAGAATTTAATACCATGAAAAAACAACCAATTAAGTCCTGTCATTCAGTGCAAAGTTTGTTTTAATTATTATAAAACTCATCAAAATCTGACATTAAAATGTGATTTTACTTGGTTATGTGCTTTATTTTTGCTTGATTATGCACAGAGGGGTGAAAACCTCTGTGTGTTTAACTTACTTCACTGTCATTGGTGCACAGAAGGCTGGGACCGGTCCTTTGATTATTAGATTTCAGGGAGTAACGAGCACACAGGACTACAAAAACATCCTGGTGTATTCCAGCGAAGAACATGGTGGAATGGACGTCACTGACTTACGGCTGAATGAAAATGTACCAAAAGAATTGAAGTCAGTCACAAGTGGTATCTTTTTCTGATAAAAGAGGGTTATATAAGTGATTTGAGGCTTTTTATGATCGACTTGCTGTACAGTCATCAAGCCGAGAATCAATTTAGAATTATCGATGGATCCACTGCAAACATGGTCATTATTAAAATGGCTCATGTGAAATTAAAGTGTGGGAGCCAGGCAGCGTCTGAGAGAACGGTTTAGTTCCACTTGTTTCCCTGCATCTGCTTGCAGAGCGTAGGACTCCTGCCTCTACGTGGGACTGGCCAGCAGGCAGATCATGCAGCTCCTGGAAATGCAGAGGTGCAAAGCAAAACCATTCAAGAGTCTGAGAACTAAAACCTTGCAGCTTTGGCGTCAGGTGACTTGTGGATTTATTTAGATGTTGACCTGCTTCTGATGCCCTGACAGAGAAAGGAAAGAGTCAAAGGAGTCAACAAGCAGCTTAAATGAGCCATTCTTCCGGCCCGAGTTCAAAAACCATCCTTGACGCGGTTCCTCTTCCTGAGAGGACAGGATGCTAAGACAGAGCAGCTCTTTCCGCACTTTCACAAGCTGCTGCACACTGCTTTCCCCCAGCGCCAATATGCTTTTGTTCTCATGCTATCGAGCCACAGATATTGGACGCAGCAGACTTTTTCCCTGTCCTCCAGTCTCTGCACGTCTGCTACTTTCTCCTTCATGTCAAAACTCAAGTGCTTGTTCCTTCATCAGAGGAATTCTATCACGCAGGGTTCACTGCAGCAGAGGAGAGCGGTTGTGACCTTTAGCTTTACCACCTGGCCATACAAGAGAGACGTCCATCCTGTATCCTCTCTGGGGCAAGTGGACAAAAAAAGAAGTCTAACAGGACATCACTTTTCCCCCTTACTTGCAAATCTGTTGATAATGCTGTATTTTTATGATGAAAGGCCAATAATGTCAAATTATTTAATATAAATAATGATTAGTGACAGCCCAGTCTTAAATCAAGGCAGAGGCCTGTAACTGTTCCCTATGAAGATCAACGGGGGAGCAGCAAGGGCTAAAAGATGGTGAATAATCTGCCTTTGTCATTTATGTAAGGCAGCTAGCAGCAGTTAGCAGCTAACTGAAATAGCAACATCAACAACATGACATATTTATGAACTCTGGAGACATTGTGACATCGTTGGTACAGAAATATGAGCAGAAGGAGCCGAGCAGGACGGGTAAACGATGCTTATAGGGTTGTTCCACACTTTTACACACATCTACTCTGTGCTTCTTTTTATCATCAAAATTCTATGATAAAAAAAATTAAATGCACTGCCACATTTCATTAATATAAGATGTCTAACAGGTGAACTGCTGCTGAGGCAGCCTCACTGCAATCAAATCATTAGTAAATCAAATAACATGTCTGCTTGAACAGAAGCTCTTTTAAAATTAAATTATATTTAATTCAGTCCGTAAACCAATTTAAGATTTAATTAAACAGCTAAAAATAATGGATGGATATGATAAATACATTTAAATAGTTTAGCCTTGTCAAAACCCTTCAAAGCCACAGTTAACTTTTCTTTAGCAAAAGACTTTGTTTCTAAAATTTCCAAAAAGGCCGTGGTGTGTTAAAATGCTTCACGTAATGACAGAAAAAAACATCCCTTCCTTTTTCTTTGTGCTGAAGAATCTGTTTCTGTTCCTTTAGTTGTTCGTGCACACTGGAAATTAGCCAGTAAACCATATCACGCAAATGAAAGTGATAAAGCCGCCGTGAACATGAACTCGCCCTGTGACAACAGGGGAAAGCAGAGGGTCACGCCCCACTGTGGTCATCCCTGAAGAGAGTCAGATCCCTGCACGCTAATCCTGACAGAGAGATGTTGCCAGCATCATTAGAATAAACGGTGTCAGCCTCCACACTGCCTGGACTGTCACAAAGAAAACCGCGGAGCAGAACAGCCACACGTTACTCAATTCCTTCAGGGTTTCTGTCTTTCCTGCAGGATAATCACAGTCTTTCTTTTATAGTTGTGGTACAAAACAGAATTCTCAATGTTGCAACAAAAAAAAACAACAACATGTCATTTCTGAAGACATGCTGGGGCATCACATAAAAAACAACAACGAAATAACAGAATGAGACTGCAGAATAACAGTGGGTGCCTTGTTTGGCAGACACATAATGAAAACACTTGTAGTCAGAAAACAAAATATATTAAATCCTGTCTCAATGCTGCCAGGCTGTGTCTATCCTCATGTATCTAGAATTAACTGCATGGGTCACTACATAAATTGAGTTATTGTCTGCATAAACTTGTAAAAAGCTAACAGCAGCTAACAGGCTGCCAATGACAGCATAATTGTTTCCTGAATGTCAAATAACCAGGCAGATAGCTGTGAGACTGGCTGTAGCCAACTGGTTTAAGTGGCAGAGTTATTGATTATCTATTGCCCGTAAATCCTCTGCTGAAGAAGCATCCCTGTGAGGTTAAAGCACTGCCAGTGAAATTATGTTATATTCTCTGCAGCCAAGTTGGATTTCTCTGCAGAGAATAGGAACTGGTAATATGTGCAAAGTGTGTGGGTAGGTGAGATAACTACCTTGTGCAATACAGCCTATCTTTCCAAGTATTTCCAGCAAAAACCTGGCGAAAACGGCACAGTGACAGCACCAGGAAAGCTAATTAAAACAAAGATGTAGCTATTTATTTTATGCATTTGCAACTATGACCTCTTTTGTCCACTCCAGCATCCATTCGCTAAAAATATGGAAATGAACACTGTAATGACAAATTCACACTGAAAAGAAAAAAAGATTAATGCCAAATCAAGTTCGGATAAATAACTAATTTCAAGAGATTAAGAGTTGAATTATGTAATAGATTAACCGGTCAAAGTGGTGACGGGAACGTCTGTTTTGACTTAATTAAGCTAGGTTGGGATTAGCCTCACTGCGTACTTGTAAAATGACCTCTCTCTTCATTTCTGTGGTTATTTGTTCCCAATAAAGCAGGCATACAAACATTGCACGCATGAAAACACATTTTACAGTTAGCTTATGAAATGCAAAGGCTCAGGCGGGCCACGTAAGGTTAGAATCCCGGCAAGGCTAACAGCTCCGGTTATGTTAAGTAGCCTTGATTATCTGGTCTGATAGACGGCTTAGAGGGCTGAAACTACACGTAACACTGGAACAAGCTGAATGGCAACACTTCACACACACCAATACTGTTGACACAATGCTCTCAACGCATAACAATCGTAAAATCGCCACTTTTATATAGGTTTAATTCGCTGTAATGAATTAGTCGTTCTGACCTGTTGCGTCCTTTCAGTCGGATTCATCATCACAGCCTGCCGAAAGCGGTTATCCACATAGGACGCCATTGTGTTTTGGAACACGCCGTATGAGGGATTTAGTATTTCTTATCCTTCGAAACTATTTACAATTTGTCAGAACCGCAGATTGATACCAACAAAGCTCCCGCTGTCTTGATTTATTCTTCGCCTTCACCGGTCCTAGCGGATAAGCTGGGAGTGCCCGGGAGCCAGGCCACGACTGGAGCCAGACAGCCCAGCAGTCTCCTCGGGGTGTCCGTCTCTCGCTTGACCGTTCCGAAATGGGCTGCCAACACTAGTCCCACCCAGATGAATCTTAAATAGACAGCCCCAAGTTGTCCCCGTTGCGATTGTCTCAGTGTATAAACGTCGGGTATTTTCAGCCAGCGTTGGCCAAATCCATTCTCTGTCTTTTCAGCGTTCTGTTAGCGATGAAAAGAAAATCCATGCAGGGTCCTCAACACAAAAAGGAAGCGGGCGGCAAACAGTTATCCCGTCAGTAACAACCTGGCGCCCATCATGGGACACAGATTAGAGTACGCTCAATGGGGAACATCATTACAACGACATTTTTGGGACTAGAAGTGAAAATAAGCCCGCTGCTGTGCTCTGTTGTGTGCCACCATGGTGACTGACACAGCATGTTAAATTCTAATCCAGTGAGCGGTGGCATTTCCGGCAATATTTTCAAAATAAAGTTAACACACGAAACTACGGAAACTGTTTTTGCGAGTCATTATTTCGACGATTTAAAAATCGAGCACGCCAGTAAACAGTATTTGGCATATACCAATCGCTTGCTAATTAATTTTGGGTTTTTCCCCCTAGAGAATATTTTTTTCTGTGATAACATAATTCGAAGATAATAATGGAGTACATCCTGCCTAACTACTGAAACATATGTTTAACTTGACAGAGATTTCGTCATGGGCGAGTCCATTTAACAAAAAACGGCCGAAGGGAGGTGGACAACCTGGCTGCAATATGGTACTATACTGCCACCCAGTGGCTAAATACTATTATCGACATGCATGTTACAACAGAGGGTTTTATACAATTAAAACACTTTCATATAAATAATTTTATTCAAGTGAAAGAGAGTGACTTAAAGGCCCGTCTGTGGGTGTGCAGATAATAATATGATAATATCAAGCAAAAAATATAATAAAGTTTGAATATGTGATTCTAGATATGATCTAAATCACTTAATTTAATTTAAATTTAGATTAAGTGACTTGAAGTGATCAGTGGAGAAAGCAATAGCTGTTGCTACAATCTAAATAGGACACTAACCACTACAGTGACTCCATGGTGACCAGCGGTTGCATGACAACCTACCTTGACCCCGTGGATAAGAGGGAAGGCTCAAGTTGTCTGTCACGGGGAGCCCAGTACATGCATGAATCCAGGGTGTCATTGTCTCTTTCCTACAAGCAAAATGATAAGCAATAAAGGTGAAGCAGATGGAGGTGAACCATATGCACAAAGAAGCATTTTGACAGGTAGGCAAAGCATGTAGGAATTTACATACTGATTTTTAAGAGGGACCACACTGACAGCTGTTAGTCGGAAACCAAGTTTGCTGTAAGATTTTACTGAAGACCCCAAAACAATGTTGAGTTGCATAACCGTGTTTTTTTAAGTCTCTGTAGATATTAGTACCATGACACACCAACAGCACAGTGACATACCACGTGCAGTCATGTCTGCTGTAAAAATAGCTATATTTCTGCATTGACTGACATACAAAAATCATCTTTTTTAATATTAGTTTTCGGCTTTCAACATTTTTTGGAGACTTCTCAAATCCAAAACTACCTCTTATGTTTTGGAGAATCCATCTATAAAGCTGCTGCTGAAGTTACTTTAAATATGAATGATTTCTTTAGTGTATACCGGATAATTCTACCATCCCTTTTCTAACCAGTGACTGTAAAATTCTGTATTTCCTCTTCTGTTTTACACCTGCTCTTTTTCTAACAAGGTCCAGATGGAATTGAAGACTACGGGCTGAGGTCAGATTGTTTCCACCCCGAGGCTACAGGTGAACTCAGCTACCTGTGTCGCGGCGCACCTAATGCCCCCCATCCCATGCCTCGGCGGAGCTATGTGGGGGAGATCGGCTGGGGTTGGCAGTATAACCAGCTGCTGAACAGCCAGGTGCTATTCAGCAATATGCAAATCAAGGTAAAGCCAAATTTAGACAAACGCAGCAGAGCATCAAGAAGGGCATCTTCCTTCAGAGGTCATCATATACTCACAGGCCCCCAAAGACATAATGCATTGAAATCCACTTATCACCCTGATTGTTAATCAAATACAATCACAAACTTCTATATTTATAATGATACATATCTTTGAGAAAATGTCTTGGTTCTCAGACAGGTCAGAATTATCTCAGATTATTTTAATATTATGATGGGAGGAAACAAAAAGCATTTTAAGATTAAAATAGGATGCTTGAGTGGAAAAAATGTTTGACGGGTGGTTTAATCTTTACCTGCATCTCTTTTTGGACAGAAAACAGAGTTACGGACGGTGCTGGAGGACAGAGTGGCTCACAGGTTCTTGAACACGCAGTAAAGCACATCTGGGGATTCTTTTATTCTAACAAGAGTTTAATTAGATGTGAGTGTTAATGACAAGTTTGTTCTTGTGTTTTCCACACGTGTGTTTCTCTCTTCTTTTGGAAAAAGGAGCGGTGTAAAAACATTTTGTCTGCTAGGAGGACATTCATGACCTCGAATGTAAAATCTCTTTGCTTTTATTGTCACATGAATAAATGGCAGCATCTCAGGTTTTCACAGTGTGGAGTGAGTGCAGTGCAGCTGATCTGCCTTTGCATTCATAATGCAGCAGGGCCTCTGCAGGAGCACACAAAGCCAGCAGTAACAAAAGCCAAAGAGAAAACAGCTTATCTTTAACTACTCAAAAATCACCCTTGTTATGCTTACAAATCTGCACCAAAACCTGGGTGCAGCAATGTGTGTCATTTGTTCCGTTGTTTCTGTTTTGCACTGTCCTTTATATTTTATCATTGAATTTATGACTGTCCTGGAGCCACCACAGTCCATTCGTGATGGAGAAAAATGGCAAAAACAATTCATGTGAAGAAAAGAAAAAAAAAATCTTTATGTGGTAGTAAAAAGAGCAAAACAAATGAAAACCTCAAGAAGGCAAAAACCTCTTTTTTACAGGCATTTATTTAGAAAACAATAAAAATCTGTAAATATTTGAGAGGACCTTCTGATTTTTAAATTGATTTTCACAGCATCAATTTTCACAAAGTCATGGTTGTCAAAATGTTTGTAATGTTTATAGTGATGCTTATAACACTTTAGTGAGAAATCCAGAATTTTCAGTTTGTTCACTCTCTGTAAGGGATTATTTCTTTGTAAACAGCTTTTAGCATGAGATTGCTGGATATAAAGTGCACCTAAATGTGGCCTCGGAAGGTTTCACAGTCTACTCAAGACAAAAATAACAAATCTGGTGGAGCAGTGACCATTCAGACTGAAGATTGTCCCCAGAAATAACTGCCATTGTGTATCAGCATTCCATCTTCTCTCCTGTGTGTTCTGTGGATGTAGCCTTCCTCTCTGAGAAAGCTCTTGGTAATCTGTCCCTGCAGCACTTTCAGTCATCCCCAATCATGTCTGGTGTTCAGACTGTGTACTGTAAGAATCACAGCCAATTTCAGATAATCAGCCACAAAAAAACACCCATTTCCTGAGGTCAGCTGCAACTTGCTGGTATTATTATCAGTGCAAGGCATCCTTTAAGACACGCTTTTGTGGTTGTTGGAGCAAATATTGCATTCATTCTATTAAAAGACTTTAATTAAAGACTTTAATTCAGTGAAGAAAATGAGTGTTTCATTAGTTTCACAGCCATTAAAGATAACGATGGCCTAATCCAAAAATAACTCAGTTTTATGTTATTTTATGTTTCTGCCCTGATTCTGTGGTTATGTGTATGCGTATATATTAATATTTCTATCTATCTATCTATCTA
>BJFM01002301.1:0-20710 GCA_016586285.1 Arothron firmamentum | reverse complement strand
GTCTCCAGCTTCCCCGGAAGGTCCTCCACCACTGACTTCAGTTGCACCTGGAGGGAGTGGAGGCAGGCTTAAAGGATCAGGAACCTGAGGTGGAGTTAATGAGCCTACTGGACACCTGCCTCTTCCAGGGCATTCCACAGGTCTTCATCTTTGTGCTTGTTGAAAGGGTCCAGGTTTTTCCTCATAGTGTCTGTAAAGAGGACTGGGTCCTGGCAAAGGAAAGGAGCAGAGCTCACATGGTAGGACACACATACCTGAAGGGATTTGTGGAGGTCACCTTTCTACCTGAGGTATGATGGACATCTTTTGGCGCAGTTCATGGAGGCCAATTTTAGATGTCTGAACACCATCGATGTAGATCTTCCCCTGGGGCTCCACTAGGCGGAACAGAGCAGAGACCAGAGAACTCTTTCCGGCGCCAGTTCGACCCACAACACCAACCTGATTTACGGAAAATCAAACCTTCAACGTGTGGAGTCTGTCGTGTGACAAAGGACCAGAAGCTGCATTTAGTCTGGATTTCTCACCTTCTCACTGGGTTGGAAACTAAAGCTGATGTCTTTGAGGACTAGAGGTCCATTTGGGCTGTAGGACAAGTTCACATGGCTGAAAGTCACCTGACCTTTGTTAGGCCAATCAGAAGGAGGGTCCTGTTGGGATTTCCAGGGTGCTTCACTCTTCAGCTCCGTGTACTCCACCACCCTCTCCACTGAGGTCATCTGAAAGGCACAGATATAATTACCTCTGCCCTTTGCAGGTTTTGGTTATTTGATGAAAAAAAAAAAAAAAAAAGCTTCACTTCTCACCATGTTTTCCACCTCAGCACTTTGTCTCATTGTCCACTGGAAATTTCCCACCAGTGTGATTGCGTATGTCAGCACCAGACCTACTTCTCCTGCCTGCAGGCCTGACAAGTAGACATATCACTGGTGTGAAAAGCTCACATCAGTCAGTCTGTTTTTTAAAACTTTATATTTCTCACCGTTTCTAAATAGGATGCAGCCAAATGTTGCTAAAGTGATAAATACAGAGCAAATGCTGTCAAGTCGAAATGAAAACCAACGCGAGGTCATCAGGAACAAAAACCACGCCTCTGCAGGTGGAAAACAAAGATCAGAGAAAAAATCATTTTCAGTCGTGTTTATGATCGTTTTAGCATAATGGTATGCTCTTATTCCCAGTGTTGTGAAGTGTAAACAGTGAACCTGAATGCAGGTCCTGGTGTGCATCAAAGGCATGCTGCTGTCTGTCCTGTGCTCTGAAGGCTCGGATGGTCCACAAGCCCTGAAGAGATGAGGACAGATGAGAGAAGATGGGACTCCTAGCTGCAAGACAGGTGGGAAATAAACATAAGCAAAAGCAATTAATAGCTTTTACAAGCGCTTTTCTGCCGAGAAAAATTAGTGCATGAGACAAAAACAGAGGTGGAAATTACTTGTAGCCTCAAGACGTTTCACATCTCGGGATATTCGGAGGTAGAAACGCCTCAAGTACAAGAAAAACAACAGCAGAGGAAGGATGGGGACTAGCATGATGGGGATGACTGAAGCTGCCACTGCGACGACGCCGACGTTCTGCAAAAATAACTAAGAAAAAACCACAGGTATGGTTAAAGGGGAACGCATTAAAACTGTGGAAAAGGTACATTTCAACACTTTCTCACTTGATAGGAGTCTACAAAGGTGATGGGTAACTTGGAGTCCATCAGACCAATGTCTTTAGAAAACCTGTTAAGAATTCGTCCTGCAAAGCAGAGAAATAGGGGACAATGTCTGAGCTGTAGAGCAAGACTTGTGGAGAACACTCCTGAAACCAGGCTCACCAATGGGGTTGACGTCAAAGAATTGAACAGTTGTGTGGATGACAGCATTGAACATGCTGTCGTGCAAATGCTGAGCTGATCGCACCAACTTGTGAAAGATCACCAAACACCTTGCATAGCCAAACCCCACAGCTGCAGCCGTCAGACCTGCAGCCAGAGCCGGGCAGTAACATCTAAAAAATGCATTTCAGAAGCGTTTTTTTACTTTTTACAGAGAAGTCTCACCTGAGTAGATGCTGAGGTAAAACGTGAGAGTAAACTGATTTTCGGGAGTAGCGTTCACGTCAGTGCCTGCAAAATTGGCTGTGCTGTTGTAGAACTCCTCTTTGGCCCTGATGGACAAGATACAATAGTAGCGCACCGATAGAGATAATTAAAGAATGACTGGACAGGACTTACCAGTATACCAGCCACCAATCCTGAAGAATATATGCAACCTGGAGAGAGAATTAAAGAAACATCTTACTAAAATACCCATCATAAAGACACTGTAGTAAATATTGTCAGACTGAAGTTTAAAACGTAGTATGGACTAGTTTTATCTGGCGACATCTAGTGGTGACGAAATAGATTGCACGAACTCGATCCTTTATCCCTGGTGTGAAAGAGGGTGCGGCTACAGCCAGGAAGCACTGAATACATTGAATTTGCTAGAATTTCTCTTGAAATTAATTTTGCATTCAAGACACGCATTTCTCATAAAAAAATAGAAAATACTCCTACAAATTTTACTTAAAGAAATACACAAAAATAAACAAACTCTTATAAAAGCCATTTGCATGAATGAACTATGCACATAATCTATGAGAAGTCAATATTCAGCAGCCAGTAAATGTTTGAACAGCCTGTGAGTGGTGGCTCACCTCAGCTATGATGCTGAGGAGTAAAATAATCATTAACACCAGAATGCTACAGCCTGCAGTGAAGTACTTCAAGTAAATGTGGCGACTAACGTTTCCCTCTACTCGAGCCTCCTCTGACATGGTAAGAACTGTTTCTACCTGTAGGAAAACAGAGACTCATCAGTGGTTGTAAAGTTCTATGAGGGTGTGTGTTTTAACCATCACACACCCACCGTACTGGGAAAATGTGACAATCATGCTCTTGTGACATGCAGGAATTCACAGAGAGACTGTGCATACAGGAGGTTCTTCAGTCACGCTGCAGTCTGGAGGCAGGAGGCTGCTGAATGAACTGTGGGACCAGTTGCTCTTCTGGCTGTGTAAGGACAGTTTATCCAGGTCAGCTGCTTGAGAGTATCTATCCTGCTCCTCGTCACTCCTCATCAACGACACGACGTCGAGGCCTGAGCGCTGAAGCTCCTTGTAAGTGCCCTGAGTCGTGATTTGACCCTGAGAGACACACAATGTCAAATGTCTATACAAGCCAAACCATCTCTTGTCGGATATTTGTCTGACCTCTTGGAGGAGCACAATGTGGTCAGCTGCCCGCAGATGTTGCAGCTGGTGCGTGACCAGGATACGACATTTGTTCTTTAACAGGCCACAGATGCACCTGATACATGAGCACAGATGGACAAAAACAATTTGATGCTGTGTGTGAAAAGCACGTGTGGTGGACCACAGGCATGCATCTATGAGCCTGCTGTGACCCCAAGGAGAGAGAGCAGGGGCAGAAGTAACGTGCAGAGCAGAGATTGAGCTGCGGTGTCAGGACAATCAGCGGGGAAACTGGCCGGTCTTACACACACGTTGCTTCTGTTTCTCTGGGGAATCCCAGGACAGCATTGCTAGTGGCTGGCAACTGGTGCCCTCAGCCTGCTCTGTCCAGTGATGGAAGATGGCTTCCTTTACTCCTCTTACAAGCCATTTTTCCCCTCTGGCCAAAACTTGAGCATTGCTGTCTTCAGCGGAGTGTCCCTGATGCTGAGTGGAAATGCATGGCTGAATCTTGTCCTGAGGAGTCCTGAGAATCTGTCCATTCTTCACTGCACTGGACAGCATAAACTTGTTACTTACGAGACACCCAGACACAGTTGTCCTGGGGTCCCTCCCCAGAAAGTTCCGCAATCAATTAGACTCATGATGACTGGGAGGCTCCACAACCCCTTGGTCAATGCAAATGACCACCAATCACCACAACGACAGCATTTGGTTAATTTGTGTTGCGGAAAACATTTTAAATCCTCATTTACCTTTTTCAAGAGTAAGCTTTTACATAAGATTCATATACATCTATAACCTGCAGTAATCCTTTTAACTACCACTCTCTTCAGTTGTTTTCCTGAATCTTTAAATATTTCCCATATATTTTGTTTATGTGATAGGATGATCTTTCCTCTGAGTAACGCGTCTCGGGTGGGAGCGCTGACCACTACAAAAACTCTGCAAAACCAAACACTGGAGAATTACTTTTGCTGTTTCTTTGTGAAACAAATTCCATATTTCTTAAGCTGTGTGTGTTTTCTGTTGGGTGCACCACTTTGCACTTTGATCAATTCTTCTGAGAAAAGGATTCCTGGTTCTACATAGTTACTCACTGTTCAAAAAGATGCTTCCCAACCTCAGCATCCACAGCGCTTAAAGGGTCATCCAGGAGGTAGATGTCAGCATCCTGATACACAGCCCTGACACACACACACACAAACACACTTCAGACAAAACTGCAAGCTCAACATGAGCGTGAACATGGACCAGAGAATATTGTTTTTTTCCTTCCAGACTGCTCTGACCTCGCCAGGTTGACGCGAGCTTTCTGCCCCCCGCTGAGCGTGGCGCCTCTGTCCCCAATTAGCGTCAAATCTCCACTGGGCAGCAGATCCAGGTCCTGTGGTTAAACACAATGGAAGTTAACAACACAATTAGGACAGCCTGTCAGGACGTCTTTGTAGCTCCTGATGCAGTTCCTGCTGCTGGAAGCTCAGCTCACCCTCTTTAACGCACAGACGCCGATGACCGTTTCATACTTGGTCGGGTTCATCTCTCTCCCGAACAAAATGTTACTACGGATGGTTCCAGGAAACACCCAGGGCTGTTGAGCTGCATATGCCACTTGACCTTTGACTTGGAGCGTTCCAGAATCGTGAGGCAGCTCACCCAGAATGGCGCTCAGCAGGGACGACTGTGGGAACAGGGATGTGGTGGGGACTCGCTCTGTGCCACGCTACTGGTGCATACACCTGCACCTACTCACCTTTCCAGCCCCAACTGGGCCGATCACAGCGAGAAGCTGCTGCTGCCTCACAGCGATGGAGATGTTCCTCAGCGATGGAGCAGCCATACACTGACGTGGAAGAAAAAAATATTAAACAAATAAAAACACACAAGTCCAAATCCAGTGCTGTACGCCTCCCTTTAAGGTCGGGCTGCTCACCTTGTCCCAGAAGCAGGTTATCGTCTCAATCTTTAGGAGGTCTTCCCGGGTCTTCTTTTCCTCCAGAGGAAGCCATGTATTTCCGCTTTTAACTTCACCCAGCAGAAGAAAGTTCTGCCGGAGGGGGAGAATTAAAGGATGCGGAACACCAATCTAGATTCTTGCTGCTCTGACAAACCAAGCCAGACGCCATACCTTAATTCTGCGGATGCTGACCAGCGTCTCTGACAAGCGTTCTACAGCCAGAGGGAAGAAGAGGGTGACCGTCAGTTTGATGGTTCCGTACAGGGACACCGTGACAAACACCGTGCTGGCGGTGATGGTGTTTCCCGTCAGAACATAGACGGTAAAGGTCGCAAAGACAATGATCTTGCTGCTGGCAAAGAAGGAGGCCATGTTGAGTCCTCGCAGGTAGGAACTCTTCATTATTTGACTGATTTCTTTCCTGGGGAGAATAGAGGACAGCATGCAGTGTGAAGGGGAGTTCTGCAACATTTGACTATTTGAGGGAGACAACTTGTGTAAACTCATGTTTCATGAATCGGAAGTAAGTGTGGACCCCCTTTCTTCAGCTGGCCTCAACAGACCTTTAATGCACTCAAAGTGATGGCAATCACTACAGCTGAGTGGTTCATTAACTAGGGAAGACAATAATCATTGACTTCATGCTGCACCTTATCCACTGCTGCCTCCTGGGTGAAGGTCTCTGAGATTCACCGCTCTGTGACATTTCTGTTATTTTTAATCATGGAATTTTTTCCACTTCTTGTTGTTTCCTGTGGAAATTGAGCGGAATGTTGTTGAGTTGTGCATTCCTACTGCCCGGTTATCAAGTCACAGCGGCACTTTCAAGATCACATATTAGTTGCAGATGTCTGGAGGACGGGTATTTGACCCATGATTTCAGTTGGCAGAAGTAACTGCTCCCCACTGGACTTCACCGATGCACGATGACTTCTGATCACATTATTATAATGGGCTCACTTCATGCAAGAAGATGACAATTTTTAATTTCATGTCTTGCGTCTGCCATTGCAAAAGGCTAATTTGTACCAAATTTAGGTTGGACTTGGTGACTGGTGATAGTTCACTGGCTGCCCTTTGTACCAGATGAGTCAGCTGCTGACTATCCAAGACAGTCTTGGTCTGTAATTGGTATCACTGGGACAATTATTTACAAAGTATCCACTACACGTCCTCTCTCAACCTTTCCCTCCTCATGACATGCTTCCAAGCAGCTCAGTTGTGTCTGTGAACAGGGAGCTGAGGAACCTAATTCCAGTCACTTGGATCTTCTCCTCATTTTACAACTACTTTCAGACACTTTTACGACAGTTAACAACAACAGTCGCCCAGTACTGAGGAAGACACTCGGTCATTATATTCCACACTGTGATGCCAAGCTTGACCATCAAAACACGCTGCTGCCATCCAGAACTGGGTCATTAGACAGTATTCTATGTAGCTATGGTCTGTGTAGATCCTGTGGCGTCCATGGTTGAAGCTGCAGTTCATCAGGATCAGCAGTGCAGCTAGTTTGACGCACAGAATTTAACTAGAAAAGATTCTCTTCTTCTCCAAAACAAACAAAGCATTCCTGTTCTATGGACATCTCATCAGTTCACTCAGAAGCCTATAAAAACAGCTCAAAAGGGTGATGTCAGGTGAGCCAGACAAAATGATTCTGCCTGTGGAAGACTCCAGCAGCCCCAGTAAAGGTTCATCCTCACCGTCTGACCTCGGTAACCAGAGCTGAGAATGGTTTCTCCCACGCGTACATCTTGATGATTCTGATGCCAGACAATACTTCGTTCATGATACGGATCCTTTGATCAGCCAGGGTGGCTGATTTGCTCCTTAATAAGAAATGATGAAAAATAAACCATAATACTACAATCAAACTAACCCTAGCAGCTAATGTTTAGAAACTTTTTTTTTTTTAAATCACTTACCTGAACATACCAAAAAGCTTTCCAAACCAGGTCTGTAAAGGCAACATGAGGATAATGGCACCCAAACCTGCTAGACAAGACAGACCAACCTCGCAAAACAGGAGAATAATGATCACCAACGCTTGAAGAGGACCCACCCACAGATAATGCAGATCCAGGGTAATCTATATATAAAAAAGAAAATTCCAAAAAATTAAACTCCACTCTGGAGGTGTGGAACTGGTCCGTCAGTGGTGTGGACTAGATTTCGACAACAACCTCATCAAAATGGTTGACGTCATTTGCTAGGAGGTTGACAATTTGTCCGGTGGTGGTGAGAACCATGGATTCACTGCTGAGCGCCAGAGCCTGCGGACAGAATTGGTCCAGATGACCAAGGGAACCCACTCATGACCAGAAGATCTGGGAAAATCTGACCTTGCTGTAGATCATATGACAAACCGCCACCCTTATCCTCATGCCCAGTCTCAGGACGGTGTAATAGTAGAGATGTTGGAGGATGGCCAGCCCGAAAGCAGAGAGGGACAAGGCCAGAGCGTAGACACACACCGTGATTAGTCCCTTCTGGTCTTCTGGGTCGTAGTTCTCAAAGTAGTGGATGATTTTCCACAGAAGCAGCGGCTGAAGCACTTTAATCGCCTCCTTCATGACAGAGTGGCACAGTTAAAAATGAGACATTTCACCTGGGAATCACGTCCGCTTGAGAATTTCGTCACCAAACATCTCCGTGAATTTACCATTGAAACAACAAACAGCCCAGTCATGGCGTAGGCCTTCCCATAACACCTGATCAGAGCTCTGGACAGGCTGGGATTCCGCAGCTCTTTTATGGCCCTTTTAGTTTCATAGTCCCAAAACCTGCAAAAAAGGTGTTGAGCATTTTATTCTGCACGACGCTGAAATGGGAAGATTCAAGGGTCTGCCTTATGAATATATGAGGCAGATAAAAGACAAATCCCAGTAGTGCAAACACCCAACAGGTTTCAAAACAAAAAGTGAATTTCTCTTGGAGATTAATAACTGTATCCATCCATCCATCTATCTATCATGTCTTCAAATAAAACTATTAAAAATGAAAAACTTCAGGGACATCCATCCCTTCATACTGCAGCACTGCTCTGATTACGAATGAGACATTTGAACATAGTCTGATGACATTGCTAAAGTACCTCTGCAGTTCCTCTCCTACTATTTCCGCTTGATCCTCAGGAAGAATGTTGTACATATCATTTTCTTCCAGCATCCGCTTCTGACCAAGGTCTAGAAGAGGGTTTAGCCAGCTGAAATAGTGAAAGGTTCTATGAGAATTTCTGGGATAGCCTGCACTGAATCAACTATAACATAAATGATAGGGTTATGTTAAAACATAATAAATAAATACAGCATTAAATAAGTACAGCCTGCACATTCCATCCTTTAGTTCAAACCTGTTTTCACTTTTAGCATGATCATAAAACTGACTTCTTTTTTTTATGACCAAACAGACATACACTGCTGATTGGGCACTATAGAACACTCTATTACGCGATAGAACAGGTTCTGCACAGAGAAGGTTTTGGGGAATCATGTGATTAATGGAGAAAAAAAGAATTCTGAAGCAAAGACGGGATTTTTGATACCCATTACTCAAATGTGACACAACGAACATTTATCTAGTTCATAAAGTTCTCAAATAAACACAGAAACACGTCAGAGAAGAACGCACATTGTAACTTCAGTAACTTCATTTACATTTAAAAATCTGGAATGCATACATTTATCATAAAGACCAATACATCTTTCTATAATGGGACTGCAATCAGCCTGCAGTGCGCTCTAAAACCTGTTTAAACTCATCATATTCAAAAACACATTCTCCTCGGATTGTTTAAGAAAATAACAAATCAACCCCCTTCTCCCCACCGCCAAAAAAAGAGAAAAAAACAACAACAACAACAACAACAACACAGAGAATACAATTATCGCAGCGCGACGTTGATGTCATTAAGAGTTTTTTTTTTGTTTGTTTTTTTTTGCACAATTACTCACCACAGATAAAGCTTTGAGAAAAAGCCTGCCGTTGCCAGCGGGTTGTCTCGTCCACCCAACTTTCGGGCCATAACCGTCGCCAGATGCCTCCGCTGGAGCTCCTGAGCTGAGCACCGCCGGGTGACGTTTGGAGACGCGCGTAAACACACCCGTCCCCGGACCAGCGGGGCCTCGCTGACTGGCGGCGCCTCGGTCCCGCCTCCTCACGGAGAGGATCCAACACTCCGGTCGGCCCACTACAGTGAACACCCCCTGCCCCGACCTGGCGCCTCGCTGACTCGAAACAGTCGTGTAGTGTGAACAAGGCTTTAGGCATTACTCTAACCTACACGTTAACCTACACACGGGTCTTGAGGGGCAACAGCATGAAGCGGAACGTAAACGTAACATTTACGGCTGTGCGGCGATGTGTTTGTTTTCAACAAGACGGCGGATGATCTGCGTTTCACAATCGGCTCTACCGCAAATATTCAATTTTAAACAAACTTTGTAGGACTGTGTAAACTGCACATTAGGTGCGATGGAGAAAAGTAATCGCTTACGGCTGTGTTCGTTAGTTAAAAGATAACGTTACCTTAAAACTGGGTTTTCGAGCGGCACGCGAAGGTAGCAATTGAGAGCCGAGCGCGAGGCGTGTTCATACAGAAGACATATAGAACATATAGAACGTGGTGGACATGTAGAAACAGCGATTACTCAGCATGTTTTCAAGGCAGAATTGAAAAAACAAACAAACAAACAAACAAAAAAACGGTAGGCTAAAGCGGGATTTCGCCGCATTGCGCCATAGAAACAAAACATTGTTTCACTTTTACTTTCAGATTAATTTCTGCCTATCTGACCCCCCCGCCTGCTACGGTTGTTTGGAACCCACAAATAACTGAATGAAAGTAACATTTCGTGATAGCATAGTGTCACGTAAGAGCGTGTGTCGTGCCCACTACCATCTGCACTTTTTTAAACATTTTTTTTAACCAGGCTTGATATCATCTACGGCAGCTATTAACACAACAGTGGCCGTCACCATTTTAGTCAAGTCTTAGCATCTCTCTAAAAAAGTGTTCAGTCGTTTTCCACGACTAGGCATGTAATTATTATTTTGCACCAGGGCTCACAGCTGTCCACCGCAAGCGTTCACTCCTGTGTAATTCTAACAAACCGTCTGTAGGGGGAGCCAATGGCCATTATCGAGAAGTACATAAGTATAAGTACAGCATCACCACTACCCGCTGGTTCATTCATTTCACATAAAATTTACTAATTCTTCATAAAATGAACATAACCAGAAGCATAATGGTTTCTTGCTTTCAAAACAATAAAATCTGCAATAAACTTTCTAGGATTCTTGAGTTGAAACAAGAAAATCTCACTGGACTAGTTTGTCAGGCACGCCCCTGTTGACTATCCCCACTCATTCTAACTGCGCTTTGCTTGATCTTTTTTTTTGGCAGCCGTAAAAAGTAAACTATTAATGGCAGTCACGGCAACAAGAAGCAACATGTATATTGCTGGAGGAGCAGAAAGTGCCAGATGGAACTCAGTGAAGCAATGACAAAGTAATTACTGACATTTTCTTGATAGCTCACTGGATGTGGATTTTTTTTAATTAGGCTGTATCCATTTCAGTACTAGATTGCTGACTTCCAATCACTTGACACTACATATAAATACAATCAGGAATAAGCAGAATCCTAAATGCTTATTCTTATAACATAGTCTATGTAACTCTGCATGAGCAGTTTAGATCTGTCATGTGAAAAGTATTGTGGGAGGGGATTCAACAAATTTATTAGGGGTTAAAACCATGTTTTCTCCACTGGCAGAAAAATCACGAGTCCGTAAATGCTCATGTTCCCAAAATGCACTTAAACAAGAAACCAAATGTGAAACTCGGAACGACTGAAACAAGAGCTCACTAAAAGGAGTTGATCCAACCAAGCTAATTTCAAAGAAACGTGCTGCATTCAGCACAAGAAAGTTTGTGAAGTCCAGTGAAAGAAACGAACCATTTGTCCCAGCATATCTGTGAAATCCCACCTTCCCGGTGCAACAGACAACAGATACTGTTATTGATGGCTCACGTCCTGTGAAACAGCCTCATTCTGTGGCAAACTGAGAAGTTCCTGGATTCTTTGCATGTCTTCATCCGTGTCCTTAGATGTAGATATGTCATTGAGATCTCCGATTAAGTCGTCAGTCAGCTGCAGACGAGCGTTCCTTAGGAGACGAAACACACAAACTATAGTTGAAATTGCTGGTCACAATGTTACAGTTTGTGAAATAGTCAAAGTGTAAAATAATAAAAATCTTGATAAACTTCTCACCATTCTGCAAGTCTGAGCTCGTAGCGTTCCCTCCGCTCTCTCCTCCTGCGGTCTCTCACAGACTCTCCAGCCAGCGACTGCATGCTCAAGATCAAAGCACCAGTAGGAAGCCTGGGCACAAGTTCAGTTACATATTTGAAGCTACATGTTAAAACTCACACCAAGACCGTGCTGTTCTCACTGTGAGGTTACCATCTGTTCAGGGTTTTGGGTAGTTAAAAACAGACTGGCACCGATCTTACACCTTATACACCTCTGGGTATGGGTGACTCCCCACGATTGGTGCTGACTCTGCACGGATGAACTGTTGCTGTGCTGGTGTCACTACTTCTGATCAGAAAACCAACTTCAGCACAAGTCATCCAGGGTGTCTGTTCCACAACAGCCCACACTGTGTTATGATATAATGTTGTCAGGCCATTCTGCAAGACCGAATGTAGAAACTGGTCCATCTCTTAACTAGTCAATGGATCAGGGGCTCTGCTGCTCTAGTTCCACCAAATCCTTTAAAACTTCCTGAGCTGCCTGTGCCATTTCAACCAATGTAGGTAAATGAATAGCTTTTTCCTGAGAAGTGGAGCAAAACCTTGCAGTCACACCACACCACCACCCTCATGCCAAACAAAGATTTGAGAGTTGTGGAGCGTGATGTGCTTTCTGGTTTGCTGCGTGCCTTCCCTGCACCTGGCAGAGCTGAGGCTGGGGCTGTTGACACACATCAGACGCTCCAGGTGGCTGGCTGCTCCTCAGGCAGAAACTGAGAGGAGGAGGTGGCGCTTGTGTGGAGCCAACGGAAGGAGAGGCTGAGCCAAAAACAGGAGGACCACAGCAACATTCCAAACCAGGTCATGTCGTCTGCAGCAATGTCAAACATCTCAGACTTCAACATCAAATTCAAAACCACAATCAAAGTGACATGAGGCCAGACAGGGACCGTGAGTTCAGATCAGACTACAGCCAATGGAGAAAAGGAGATGAAAAAACCAGATTATATAAATGCAGAGGGGCAGCTGCTGTGCTGGCCCGGCCCCTTGCTCTGCTACCCAAAACATGGCCCACTGCAGCGCACATGAGCCCCTCTGGCACGAAAGGAACAGAGGTGGGGGTTGGGGATGGGGAGGAAAAGGGTTCAGCTGGGTGACAGAGGGTTGCTTGGAGGAGCGCAGCTGGCTGCCAGAGTGCTCACTGCTGTCAAGCATAAAAGCATGAGCATGGAACACACACACAAGCATATATGAATGTCTGTGTAGTAAAATAGCTTCTACAGAGGTACGCGTTCAGACTGACACTTACCCCAGCACTGCACCAATGATGGTGCCTGCGACCACACCGCCAAGACCCAGGTTGAGTCTAAAGAGACCTCCTGTTACAGCTAGAGACATAATGACAAATGATGTTTTAAAACATTTAAGAAGTCAGCAGGTTGACGGACCAACTGAAAAAGCCCCAGTTGGGAGCTGAAATGTCTTCTACCAGATCATTCATGGGTTTAGCTGCTCTGACCTGGATGATTGAGAACCTACACCTACATAAAAGTAAAGACATTTTGAAACACATGGCAGCCAGCCAGGCCTAATTACAGGCCTTACAAATAGAAATCAACAATAGTCAGCAGTTTTGCAAAATTAAAAATAACATTGTATTATGATATTTTGCAGAAACAAGTTCAACATATTTACACAGAGAAGACCATCAGCATTATAATAGCAGCCTCAGGTGTGTGGTTTATGATAGGACAGTTGTTTTTTGTTTGAGTGAAGCACATTTGACTGACCTCCGGCGGCAGCATAATGGCCGAGGCTGTACCGGTCTCTGTAGACAGACAGCCCTGTGCTGACAGAGCTAAGGAGACAAGGAACACACAAGGACTTTAGGAACTATACTGGTTAAATATAGCATGAGTAATTATGGAAAAAACATTAAATTCAAGCAAACAGCATCAAACTCAGAGTGCTTCATAAAAAATTAAGCATTCCAGTGCTGTCATTAAAAATTTCTTATGAAAATCCAAGAACCCAATGAACCTGTTAGACAACAGCACTGCATAATCTGCTGTTAATTTCACAACTGTTGCATAACTGAACTTAACTCCTCATGGTATAACCCTATGGGGTTTTTTTTTTCTTACTTGAACAGAGTTACAAAAGCAGCCACCCTCCAGCTCCACCTCCATCCATATCTCACAAAACCACGGATCGCTGCATTGTGCGCTGAGCGCTGATTGGACAGAATGGAAACTGGAAATTGGTATCATAAGTTTGTCACACATGCATGATCATGTGCGGGTCACTTTCTGCCTGTCACTCACCACCGCATCCACTCGACTGGTATAGAGTTCTGCTTGGCTGACTTGGATGTACCTTTGCCTGGCATGGCGAGCTGCTGGCAGGCCTCCGTACAGTAAGCCTGCGAGTCCTGCAACTACGCCACTCTTTATTACATTGATAATCTCCTCTGGATACTTCTGGGTAACACTATAGGCAGACAAACATGATTACATTTAGAAATTACATAAAAACTCTTCCCAGCTAAAACTCTCTTGTGCCCAAAAGTAAAGAATTTAAAGTAAACCATGTTAAATGCATTTAATATCTAGGAAAGATTAAGTATACATAGTAAACTAGATGGTCCGGAGGAGAACAAATAAGACATGTCAGAAGCAATAGTTGATTCCAAAAGAAAATTACAAACTTGCATGATCATGACTCATAATTGTCACATTATTTTTTCCTCAGCAAAACGTGTCCAAACAAGTAGGAAACAGGTAAGTAAATCAATATGGATGGAAAAGCACCAACTCTTTGTCAAAGAGGTCTTTGAGGCGGTCCCATCCTGTGTCTGCAAATTCTGGCTTTCCCATGTTAAGTTGCATGGTGCTGACAGAGGAGAGGGGTGTAGCAGCAGGGTTGGTGGAGGAGGAGGAGGAGGATGCTGATGGAGTACAGGACATCTGTGTATCAGCCACCTCAGCTGCTTGGACCCTGGGGAGCAGGAAGCAGAAGGAGAGAGGTCTGGCATTCTGAATAAGGCAACGCAGTAGGCCGGTGTGCTGAGTGCCCTGAGGGGATGAATCTGCCTGGCATTTCTGCAGGGCAAGACCCGTTCTGGGCTGCTCTGGATGCATCACGCTTCAGCTGGCCGGAGGTTGCTGCAGAGAAGCATAAACACACGGCTGTGAGTTGGGATGTTGCAGTTAGTTCATTAACTTCTGCTTATATCCTCAAAACAAACAGCCTTCAGGCATTTGGAATCCTGGCAGGAATACTCTGCCTGTCAACTCAGCAGCTGTTAAATGGTACTGGCCGATCAAAACACACCGCACCCACTAGAAGCTTTTTGAGGACAATGTTTTTTATATATATATGTAACAAGTCCCTGCAAGCCCGTGACCTTCAGCTCTATATGGGACTTGGTCCAGTGTCAAAACAGTAACACAAAGGCAGTCTTAACCAACTACTCCAAAAAGATAACACTTTACGAAGACAAAGCAGACAAAACATAATTTAATCAACACACCGACGTTCTTAGCCTGATGCAAGACAGCTGCGGCAAAGATCATGTGTTGTATTGATGTGATGATCACGTAGTCTTTCCACAGTATACAGCATTGATTATTAACCTATATGTCAATGTAGTGATCTGGGAATCCCAATATTCACCTTTTATCTCGCCAAGCTACATCGCCGAGACCTGATAATCTCATAATCAATTAAATTGCCAAAACCTGTTAGCTAATGAAAAGCAGTTTGGATGTTTGCAACGAACACCTTTTCAACTCCACATGAGCATTTTTCAGAATATCTTATTTCCGTGGACTGGCTACAAAAACAAACAAACAAACAAAAACAAATAAACATACATAATCACGGGTTCAACGTTAGACGTATATAGCAGCATTAGCATGTCATTAGCTCCTAATGCCAAAGGAAAATCTCATCTTACCAGCAAAGTGAGATACCTAACAGCGAGCTTTTTTGCTCCAGAAAGCGTAGCAGATACGGTTAACACATAATTAATAAGCTATAGGGTGCAAATTACGTGAACGATTCTCATAATTGTCCTTTCAGTGCATCAAGTCGTTCCCCGGTAGCATTTCCAAGAGCATGTCGGCGTCCCAGGCTATTTTTGCTTCATAGAAAGACAGCGCCGCCTATCGGCGGAGGACCGAACATTACACGGAACAATGACTCACGTATTTGGAAACGTCATAATATCCAATAGAATTTATTCCATCAAAAAAATGTCCAAATTTCACAGGAATCAGCCAGTTTTTTTGGTCAAATCTACAAAAGTAATTACTACATCTACCATGAAATATACATGGAAAAAAACATATTTTTTTCTCCTAAATGTAATGAATACTGCTGAAAGACAACCAACAAAAGTAAAACCGACTGATAGACAGTACATTTTCCACAGTACATGAATAACTCAGAATGTGGATATGCTGGTTTTGGAATCAAGGTGAACCGCTGAGATGACGTTTGAGCCGCTGTCCAGGAGGGGGCACTGTAAGAAAGCAGATGGATCCTACCTGCTCGCAGTAATGCAAGTCCACAAATGTCACATTTCCTACACCTTAAAAAAATAAGTAAACACTGTATACTTGCTATTAAGCCTAGTGAAGTATCAACGTTTGCCATTATGTGTGTAGCAATCAAAAATTGTTGAACATTCTATGCAGACTACATTGTTTCATGTGAATTCATGTTAAACTATTACATTTTCAATTAAAAGTGTATGTTTGTGTGTTTTAGCAGATGTTATAAAACACCAATTCTACAGTGTTATTGCTTCAGTGATCAAACTTAGTGCTTAAACATTTAAAAACATATTACTACTAGGATAATATGATTTATGTGGCATGTTTCGCCAGATATTTGGGGTTAGATCAAATATAAAGATATTTGAATGACCAAAAATGCCTATAGTTAATAAACTGACAAAACCCCTGGACTCCTGACTTTCACAGTGCACTGCTCTAGACTGTGCATTCCTTTCAAAGTTTGTGGTCCTGATGGCATCACTATGACGCCTTCGTTTTTCCCAAGCAAACTTTAACCACGACAAAAAACCTTGTAGAGAAACAAACAAGAATGTTGAAGAAACAGCCCCCTAGAGATACCTGAAGGGTCACAAAGAACTCCTGAGGCCAGAATTCATGTGTCGGTGTACCAATGACATTCATTGTGTGAAGTTTCTGTTCACTACAGCTGCCCTGGTCCTTCCCAGCATCCTTCTCCCTCATAGTTCAGTTTTTCTGGGTCTGTGGACAACCTCGTTGTAGTGCTTCCTTCTTTTGGGTTTGTAGGTAAGAAGACGACTGTACTCTGTGAGGAGTTTCTCCCAGTAGCAGGAGACGTCTTGCATTCGCAGATGGTTGATGATAAATTCTTTACCTCTGTGTGGCAGGGAGGACGAGGAAAAAAGAGTCAGACTGACTGCACCAATATTATAAATAAAACCTCACCATAGCTCCATTACCTCATGGCGATCTCCTGTGCAAGGGCGTCATTCTCTTTTGCAAATTGCAGAAGTCCTCTAAGGACACAGAACATACACAATCACATGTTTTACTGGTTTTAAATATTTCTCTCACAACTGAAAAATATTCTGGCACATGTTTGTGTAGTTACAACAGGTTCTACCTATTAAGGTCATTGGATAATTTTCCGTCCTTTAAATCTGTACTCCTACTAGACTTAAACAAATGAAATGTTATGGTGTAAACGTACAACAGCAATTGAGTTTTTCATAATTTTGGTACCTGACATCAGAGAGATCCTGCTTGACTGGGATGTAGTGGACCCACGGCTTGAGCTGAGGGTAGAAGAACTCCAGCCATTCATCTCCAACATGAAACACCAGGGAACCGCAGAGGAAGAGATGTTTGAAACGAAAGCTGGCAGCCACACCTCGGAAGTTGAATAAATATCTAGAGGCATGCAAACAAAAGTCAGGCCTCGAAGTTGATGTTATAATTTCTCCCTTCATCAAAAAAAGGTTTACCGTACTTGTATTTGCAGTGATCGACAAGTGGGATTTCTTTAGCAGGAGGTCTTCCCAGTGTGTCCTATAAAAGAGATATTTGTCTTGATTAAATAAAAAACAAAAACAAAAAAAAGCAAGCATCTGAGCCTGGTGTGTTGGCATTTCAGTGTGCCTGACCTTCTCAGACTTCCAGGCTTGGTTCTTGGTGTATTCTGCATCAACCAGTTCTGGATCCTCTCTGGACAGGAGAATCAGAGGGTCGCGCTCTGGACTGGTTCTAGCACAGCAACACAGGGATAAGTAGGACAAAGTAGCTCAGAAACTACAAGGTAAAATACTGTGATGTAGAAAAGAAACTAGGCAACAGGATACATATAAAGGCATGCTGCCATCACTAATATGGACTGTGCCCAACTGAGTCCATATCAGGTTAGACATGACTGACCTGGAGCCTCTGAAAAATCCTCTGGTCTCCTTCTGCTTCCAAGGCCACTTGTCTGCAGACCTACCACAGTATACATGGGAATTAAATATTTCATGAGCTATAGCTGCACGTTACAGCAGTTAGTCAATTGAGTGATTGAATTTACTGATTATTAGAACTCATAGAATGCTTACTTTTTAAGGTCCTCCCTCATTAGATCCCATCTTCCCAGTCCAGTGGGATATATAGGCCACACGGCAGGCCCACCCTCCCAGAAAGTCCATGCAGGGTACATGATGTCCTGGTAGTCTGCAGTCTATTCAGTCATCATCCGTTAATAGGATTAGGTGTATTTGATGAACATTTGGGTACATGTGTGAATTAAACTATGGTGAGAAGTCAGACCTTACTGAATGAGAAGACAGGCAGTGATGAGTCCACCCATTTGGGGACTTGTGGGTAATCTCTCACATTAACCACCATCTCCATGTCAGGTAACCTGTCAATCAGCTGCAGGATGAAATGCTCCACTCCACTGCATCTGAATATGGGAGTTACAGCAGTGACAAATAACAATAGGTGGAAATAAAAGGGCCATTATACAAGCAATTAATCAAACAGAAGGTGGACTTTCCTTACCGAGCAGGAAACATGCAGTTTTGCTCTCTGTATAGCTTGTGTCCAATGATCTGGTAGTGGGTACCCAACCCTCTTTGAATAGTTGTAGCCATGAGATCCTCAGAGATTTTGCCTTTAAAGGGTCGCAAGTCATCTTGTATAACACTACGAGGTGAACAGCAAGAACAAGCAAAATCAAAAAAACCTGAAGAACTCCTGGGTGAATACAAGTATTGGTGGAATCGCACCTACCTGAGATGGCAGCGACAATCATCAGAGTTGCAAGGAATGTATCCTTTAACAGCATCAGAAATATTATCTCTGATTTTCTTCCACCGTTTCCCTGCAAAGATGTGACAGGTTATATTTTCATAGTTGAAGGAACTCACGTCAAGTCAGCTCCCGACACCTCCGCCGATAACAAAGCTTAGCAGCATGCTCACTTGAATTAAATTTTTGTTCTTTTGATTGAATGCATATTCAAGCATATTCCTGCTTCCAAGATGCAGAAATAATCACACCTAATGAAAAAAAGTTTTGGAATTAAAAAGATTAAATAATTACCAAGTTGTATTAGTCTGCAAACGCTCGGTTTTATTAGCTCGTATGCTTCTTAGCTAGCCAATATATCGATGAATGACCCCTTTTCGAAAAGTTTCCTGAAGATGACACGGTCAGTGTCACTGTACTTTAACCCATTTTAAAGATATTTTCAATAAAAATAACGCATTTGTTTTAAACCCTTTACCTGACGCAGGATCCAGACATAAACCATAAATTTGGAGTAGAATGAAAACCCTGCACACCCAAAAGCCCCACATCTCTCGATCCTTCAGCTCTGTCTAAAACGAAACACAGCAGCGATCTGAGATCGATTACTTTTGACTTAGTGCAGTATTTACCGTAATGCACACAGTGGGATGAATGTGAGGGATGCTACCGTAATATTTATAAACCTAGAATGCTAATTCTTTATTGCACAGCCTAGAATGTAGTTCTGACTTCTTTATCACTTAATTTT
Source organism: Arothron firmamentum (assembly GCA_016586285.1). Classification (NCBI taxonomy): domain Eukaryota; kingdom Metazoa; phylum Chordata; class Actinopteri; order Tetraodontiformes; family Tetraodontidae; genus Arothron; species Arothron firmamentum. The sequence goes on along the minus strand of BJFM01002301.1, from coordinate 1,197 downwards.
CAGGTTATGCAAAAAAAAAAAAAAGAAGCTTCTCTGCTCCAGTTCATGACTTTACATCAAGGACAAGGAATTACCATGTACTAGATTGGTCCTATAAATGGATCACTGAGGATTTTTTCTGTTGAAGAAAAAAAGGCAGAAACAGGGAGGCCCTCCTGGGAGATTTGAAAAAATGAAAAAAAGGAGGAGAGGAAAATACAGGTGGAGGGACAAGATATATCAATGGGCAGGAACAGAGAACCAGACACAGATGATAGTCAATTTGTCACAATATTTCACATATAGAAGTGCTTAATTCTGTAGCTTGAGTCTTTCTTTGTTTGGAGGTTATCCAATTACTTTGCGGATATCACATTTTTATTTCAGACAGCTGAACAACAATGCAGCCTATCTGCCTCGCTCTCCTGTGTAGCCTGTGTCTTCACCTGCTTTTGATTTGCAATGCTGAGGAAGGTCTCGAATTCCCCAATTTTGATGGAAATGACAGGGTGCTGGACATTAATGAGCGCAACTACAAGAAAGCCTTGAGGAGGTACGACTTGCTGTGTCTCTTTTATCACGAACCCATCCCTGCCAACAAGGGCCTGCAGAAGCGCTTCCAGATGACAGAGCTGGTGCTGGAGGTAAGCACAGACACAGGCAGTAGAATTATTTAGATATTATTATTATTTTTTTGATGCTAGATTAAACAAATCTAATTTTGATGTTGTATTTTGCTTCATCACAAATTTCATTTGTGTTAGGTTTCAACTATTTTAGAACATTAAAAATCATTAAAATGGGAAGAAAAGCATGCTACCACACTTTAGCCAACAGTGGTGCTGCTGTGAGTTTAACTCCAGACTCTACTCTCATTCTTGATCTGTCCTGCTGTTGGAAGGTGGAAGATGGAAGGGAGCAGCTTTAATCCCATGGCAGGATTCCCTGAGAGGGATTGTTTCTAGGCCAATCTGTTAATTATAGTTTGTTCTCGAAACCCATTGCCATTTATATAAAAGTACAAGTCCAGTAATGGGACATTATTACTGCCATGCTTGTGCAGCATTAAAGAAGTCTTTCAATCATATTGAGTTACAAAATCAGTCAAAACAAAGTTTCCAACAGGAGAGACTGCAGACTGCTTGCTGCAGGGCCAGAATCTGGGTTTCTGTTTAATCCCCAGGTACAGTCTAGATGGTAATCTATTAGATATATATA
>BJFM01002300.1:99607-111899 GCA_016586285.1 Arothron firmamentum | reverse complement strand
GTGTGTGTGTGTGTGTGTGTGTGTGTGCGTGTGCGTGTGCGTGTGTGCGCGCGCTTTGGTTCCTCCTGGAAGCTCCTGCTGGAATCGGGGCTGTCAGCCTTGAGGGCTTCTCCATGGCTCCGGCTCTCTTTGGCGTTCCCAAACACCTTCCTCTCCTTCGGGGGAAACAATGCGCCAGAGTTGGGACCAGAGGAGTGACGGAGTGACGGAGTGACGGCGCAGCACAAATTTCCAAAATGGAAGCTTATTTGCTGTGGTGTCCCTCGGCGGGCCGCGTCCCTCTTTCTCTATTCCCTTTCTTGGTGATGAAGGCCTCTCGCCGTTGCTGAGCCGTCGCCCTCGCTAACGCTCTCATCTTTGAAGATGAAGCTGTATTTAGTTTCTGAATGAATCACTCCCTTCACGGGCTCCTCTGCTCTCATTCTCTGTTGTTCCATTTCTAAATCTCAGATCTCCTCTCACAGATCTGCCCCCCCCACTCTCTCATCCTCCACCGTCTTTCTTCTCGTCCTCCCCCACTGTCTTTTCCGCTTCGCGTTTTCCGCGTTCGGATTTGCATTTAAACGGGAGCGGATTTTTAAAAATAACCGGATTAGGTTAATGGTTTGATGGAATCATTCACGTGGGTTACGGTAACTGAACCTCGGCAATAATGTAATTTGCGTGACAGCCAGGTTAATCTTCCGAATGTGCCGCAGCTACAGGAAAAAAAAAAGGAAAAAGGAAAAAGAAAAAAAAAACCTTGTTAGCGCTACAAAATCATCAATAATAAATGAGCGAGTAGGTGAGTATGAGCGCCATCAACTCATTGGAAGCGATCGGGCTGAGGCGCCTAGCTCACATTTCAGCGCTCCCGTCGACAATTAAAAGGATGGATGATGAATCCTGGCCTGGTAATTGGGTTATGCTTTCAGATTCCTGACAGGACTTTGACTCATTTTGTCCCTGGAAGGTGTTTGCGTTGAAGTGGGATCATCAGGCTTCTGCCTGAACACATAATGAGAATTCTACATCATCAGGGAGATCAATAATTGCGCAGAAAACATACATATCACTCAAATTTTTCAAATATAGCGACGGAGAACGGCCTTTCAGGTGCCCGTCTCCTGCAGCACGCTGAAGAAGACAGGATCGAAGTCACGTGCCCGAGCGTGGCGTGAAACCATTTGAGAAAGCGAAGTTATTCATCTTTGCGCGCTGAAAGAGTCCCAACGCTTGGCGAGATGTGCTGCCTGCTTAATCAGGTGTTCCCGCCAGCTTCGCTGCATCCAAGCACGAGAAGAGTTCCTGCGCGGCTAAAAAAAGACCTTTCCATCGGGTGGAAACACGATTTCTGCTGCCTTCAGTCTCCCTCCGGTAAAGAGTAAAATCTTGTTTGGTAATTGACTGATTCCCATTCAAATCTGACTGTGTGTGTGTGTGTGTGTGCGCGATAGCCGCGCTCCGCGCTCAAACCTGCAGCCGCCTCACGGTGGAGGAAGGCCGCAGTGGAAGCGCGGCGTCCAAACGCTGCCAGGCAAGTGAGGCGACGCGAAACGACGGCGCGACACACGAGCAGACACGCACTCCGCTCACACGGAAAGCAAGCGGTAGATATGCATAAAGTCACACGGGGGCACGTCCGCGCCCGTACCTGTAGATGATGCAGGCGCAGTCCCTGCAGGTGCCGCAGTTCTCGATGTCCTGTCCCGTTCTGTAGGAATGTCTTCTGTGGAGAAGCCAAGAGATGACATATCAGGGCTAAAAGACTGACTCTGTGTGTGCGTGTGTGTGTGTGTGTGTGTGTGAGAGAGAGAGAGAGAGAGAGAGAGAGAGAGAGAGAGTCTCTCATGGCATTTTTAATCTATTTTCCTTGCTCAACCAAACTTCTGACACATGCATCCTTGCACATAAAGCAGGCTGCTGTGAGGGCCCCTCCCCCAGCCCTTCATTTTTAATGGAGGATCGCTTCTCCTGGCCTGGCCCGTTACGTAAGCCATGACTCACTGTATTAACTCCGGGCATCAAATAATGCTTATGAGATAAAAGTCAAGTCTGCTGGCGTCACGCGGTTACGCTGGGCTCCACCGCCGCGTCCTTACGGCAGATCTGTCCCTTCCTGAGACGAGTCGCATGTCGGCGGGTCTGCGGCGTAGCTGCTGGACGTGAAGGGTCTGATTTGGATTGAGCTGCTCTGAGATCAGTCAGAACCATGGACCCCCTTCCTCACTTCTCTCCCGGACTATTTTAGTGCGATAAGGGGGGGGGGGGGGGGGGAGAATTTCCTAAGCAGCTTACAATGCAGGGAGCAGATTAATTAAAGGCTTGATGAGAACGGTAACGGGTTTACACTCAGAGGCCCGCTGCATCTCACAGCGAGGCGAGGCGACGGCGAGGCAACGGCGAGGCCCGAGGCTCCGGAGCTGCTCCTCCTGCTCTGGCGTGATGAACGGATCCGGGCGGATCCAGAGTTCCGCTGATTGACGCCCAGACTTCATGAAAATAAAGCCCAGCTGCTCCCCCGCCTCCTGTCTCCCGTGCCCGTCCGCCGCTCACGAGGCCTCTCCTGCCGCTTCCGCCCCCCCTCCTCCGCATGTTTACGCGCTTGGGTTTTGTGGTTATAAATAGAGCTGCACGGCGGCAAAGCTCCGGCACAACAGCCCCCCCACCTGTGATGTTCAGAGCTCGTGGCGGCGCCGTGGTGCTACAGCCGCCTTTTCTGCCCACAGATAACACACGTTGTTTCAGCGGAGGTGGGGGCGGGGGGCGGGGGAGGGGACGGGCAACGCTGCCATGGCGTCATCGTGCTCTCACCTAATCATTAGCGTCTGGCAGGGGGAACTCAGCAGGCGATTGGGTCACACGCTGACATTTACTTTTCGGATCTGAAAAATGCCTCATTTGCATGAAGCTGCTGTTTGTTCCGCTCCCCCTCCGCACATGCACGTTTGCAGACACGAGTCCAATAAAAAAACCGTGTCAAAAATCAACGGCTGTTACGTAGAATTCCAGCTTTTGGCTGCAGCGATCAGGGGAATCGACGCTAACGTCAGGCACGCTTGACCTTTTCACCCCGGCTTTGCCGGTGCGTCTGCCGGCGGCTCCGGGTCCTTTTCGTATTTACAACTTCAGATGTGGGATTGCTCACGTGTTAGCCCTGGGCCGTCGGTACACTGCGCCTGACCCCCAGCCGTCCCCTTTCAAAGCCAACACTTTAACCTTGGACCGCGCAGCATCTCACGCTCGCGCCGTACAAACTAGTACCTCTGAGTGCTGCCTGGGCTGGGGAGGTTCAGTACATCCGCCCCGATCTGACATTCCTGAAAATAACCTCCAGACACATTCTGCAAGCGCATAAAAATATTCCGCTGTGCTCATATTTTATTTAGCACGATCCTCTATGATTTAAAAGTTTTTAAAAACGGTAAAACGGAGCATCTGAGCTTCTTTCTTCACTGTCCCTGACCCGCCCTGGCTGGCTTTTCCCAGCAGGTTTGTGGGTTTTAATATGGTGAATTCACCAGAACAGATGGATCAATCTCTGTGGCTCTGTCCACATGCAAAACTACAAACTCGATGTGCACGATATTTACGAAATAAAGGGCAGATTCCTGAATTAGAATGAAAGCGATAATCACCGACAGCTGCAAGCTAAAGTACAACCGGTGTTTTTTTTTAAAAAGCACTGTACAAATGTGTAAATGATGAAGCTTTACACCACAGCGCCATCATTAAAGAACAACTGGATCCGACTGTAATCACACTTGTGTATTTCATTAACTGACTAACTGCGCTGTACTGATGCACTGTGGGTTTATTCTTCTGCTTTGTATTTATTTCTTTTTTTTTCGACCCCAACGGTGTCAAACAGATTTAGGACCAAATTAAAATTAAACATCATAGCGAAAGCGTGACCTTTAATGGTGCGTGTGTGTTTGTGTGTGTTCCAGTGAGGAAGGCTGGGGGGGTTAAACGGAAGCGCTCATTAGGCTGTACGCTGTTGAAATGGAAAGCTCGCTGATCAACAAAAGCTAACGGTTGAAGCTTGATCGTCATCTGGTAACAACATAAGCGTTTTATTATGTAATTTACTCTGCGTTATCTTGACAAAGACAAGCGTAAGAAAGATGAAACGCTGCCTCACCCGTCTCTCTCAGCTTCCTTCTTCTCCAGGTCTTGAATGACATCGAGCAGGACTTTAATTGTGTTCTGGCTGGTCTCCAGGACCCCTTCCAGGCTTTGGAGCTGGGTCTGCAGGCTGCGGATGTCATGCAGGGGTCCGTTGGGACCCAGGAGTTTTTCTGTCACCCTGGCCGGGTCCAGTTTGCACCTGGCTCCAGACACCAGCCCTCCTAATATTTCCTGGACCTGTCTGAGCGTGTCTGCTTGGGTGGCTGTCAGGGGCCCCGCGGAAGGCTGTTCCCCAGGAGCAGAGCATCCCTTGGCTCCAGAGCATCCCTGCGCGCTTGCTAGGAGAAGGCTGTTGGGGGTGTGGGGCCTGCTGCCGGCTCCGGAGCAAAGCATTTTGTGTAGCACCCCAAGTTGAGCCTGAGCTGAGCTGAGACAGCTGGGTTTCAAACAGGCCTTGGCAGGAGAAGAGGACTGCTTCTCTCCTCGTATCAGAGCGACGGGTGGACTCTGAGCTCTGCTCTTCATTGAGCTGGCTATCTCACACACCTTGGGTGACTCTGGACGGTTGACATCTTCCTTTTTGTCCTCGGTGTCTTTATCTGTCTTGCCGGCCTTGCCGTCTGCCCTGAGCACAGTTGTCTGGACTGCAGTACCTGATGGATCCTTCCCCTTTTTGCGCGGTGTGTAAGGTGGAGGTGGCGGCGGAGGAGGTGGAAGCCGAATGCCCCTCTTATCCTGAGCAGTGTGGGGCGCCTGAGAGGGAGGGGTGTAGGGGGGCGCAGCGCGGAAGGTGGAAGAGTATGGCGGCACAGCTTTAGTTGGCGTTACAGAGGATTGTGCGTTTGCAAGGGTGGGTGCATATGTTTTCACGAGAGAAGGTGGAGAAGTGCAAGACTTTATTCTGGGGACTGGCGATGAGAAGGGGTTCATCCCCGTGTTAGCAGCAGGAGCATTTTGCAGATATTTACAAGGGATGTTGCAATGAGACACGGTTTGTATGACAGTGGCGTACGAAGGTGCAGCAGACCCGGCGGCACCGACTGGGTGTGTGGTAGAGTAATAAGATATGGACGTGCACGAGAGGGTGGTCTGAGTGGCGAATGTGTGAGGCGATGGGTTTGTCGGCGGTGTAATGTTTGAGGTGTCGCGTTGAAGCTGATGTGCTGCATTCAGAGCAGCTGTTGGGTCAGCGGTGGCTTCGGCAGAAGCAGTCGCGGGTGTTTTCGATGGGGTGGAGCACGCTACAGGCGCTGATGACTCTGCAGTTGTTACCGGGGAGGAGCAAGAGGTGGGATACGAGGGCGCAGCCGTGGAAGGACAGGCGGAGTCGGCCGCTGCGCTGGGGGTTGCTGTTGGTGACACCACTGTTAAATAGGGAACAGGGTGCTGGATGGTGTTAGATGCAGAAGTGGAGCAAGGAAGAATGAGCGAGGCAGGCGGAGGGGGTGGGGTGGTGCAAGCTGGCTTGGTTGGGGATGGGCAGGGAGGCTTTGAGCACTGGTCAGGGGTCTGCGTCCGTGCAGTGGTGGGTGGAGGAGAGGAGCAGTAAGGCACAGTCGTTATTTGGGCATCGGGAGGGTCTGGAATGACAGTCGGAGAAACGGATCTCTGGGTCTGGTCATGCAGCGAGGGTGGTGTGAGAGGCAGAGGTGGGGAAGGACAAGGGCTGCAGGTCTGCGACCGGGTAGCGCAGGTTTGGTCACTTGCAGCGATGGCGGGACCGGGCGACTCTGTTGGGGTTTTGGTGGTGCACTGCTCAGCGGTGGGAGGTAGGGTTGGACAAGAGTTGGACGCTTCGGTTTTTCCAGTCCTGGGCGGAGACTGACCCTCTGTCTGACTTTGAGCTGTGCAGTACTTTGAGTTGAGCGCAGCGGAGTGGCTCTCGGTTTGAACCTGCGTGGTGCAGAGTTTGGCGCCGGATGGTTGCGGGGACGGACTGGGGCCCTCGGTTTGCGTGACCGTGGTGCAGTAGTGCACGTCCTTCCCTGGATCACTAGTTGCTCTGTTCAGCCTTTTTCTCCTCCGCAGCACTGACGGAGTGCTGCTTCCCTGACGCTTCGGGCCATCTCGACATGGCACAGAGGGACAGTGGCATGGCTCTGCGCTGTGAAGAACTGAGGGGGGACAGCTGTGCCTCGAGCTTTTTAGAGAACTAACAGCCGATCTCTGATCCGTCCTGCCGCTTTTAGATCTCCGTTCTACCACGGTCCGGTCTCCAGTCCCGACAGGAGAGCCACTCTGATCCTTGGAACCGGGCAGCAGCGTGTGGTTGTGTGTAAGGTACTCGTCTTGCGAGTCGTGCTCGTCATCCCCTTCCACGCCCACTGAGTCCCCCAGGCTGTGGCTACTGGGCTGCGAGGAAGAGAAGGGCTGGCTTTTTTTCAGACATGGGGAGGTCTGGATGGCTGTGCTGGTGCTTTTACTGGACCTGCGTGTCATGGGTAAGGTCAGGGAGCTCTGCGGTGGTGCCCAGCATCGACGTGTTGGACCCGGTGTGAGCGGATGAGGTGGCGCTCTGGCTAAGAAAGCAGCCACCACCTCTATGGTGCTCGCCATGTCCCCACGGACAGCCCCCACCACAGACGTTTGGCCGGGGAGGCCCGAAGCTCGGGGTCCATCCGCGTCGCTCCACAGCTGACTTCGACCAGTGTGTTTGCGAAGTGCACGTGGGCTGTCGCCGTCCGTTGTGGGTTTGTGGTGGCTGTTGTTGTCGCCCGTCCCGCTGTTACCGCTGCTGCTGCTGCCATCCTCCAGGTCTTTAAAGCGGACCTGGTGCGTACGATTACGCCGCCTCTTTAGGCGGCTCTCGATATCTGGGGAGTCTCTGTTAAGCAACACAGAGCGCACAGTCATGGCGCCGGGCAACTTGTCTGACAGGGTGCTCTTGCCATTTGTTTGGCCTGGAAGCAGGTGATCGGGCTCTTTGCTCACCATTTCTCTTGACTCTCGCGACCCCCCGACATCCACAGGCCCTGCAGGCGGTTCCACGATGCGAAGGCTCCGATTTGTGAGTGCGTCAACACGTAGGGGAATCTTTTTACAACATAGTCATCGTAACAGTGCGGAATCGTGTGTGATGAGTGTGTGTCGCTCCTCCAGGTATCTCAAATCTATCCGGGACGACTGTCCTCTAGAAAGGATAGATTACCATTTTCACCGTAAGCAAAGCAAATGGAAAACAAGTGTAGCTGACTTTGAGAAGCCCAAAGTCCCCTATGGGGCTCCTACCTTTGTACAAAAATAGATAAAGACCACAGCGAATAATGTGTAAAACAACAGCGTGGTAATTGTCCAAATAACTCCATGTCTTCTAGAGTTGAGCAAATTTGGGTCTTAGTCCCATTTAAGAACTCCTGATTAAACCAGAGACAAATGAGCAGGACGTCAGCCCGTCTGTCCCTGCCGTGTCCATCACATTAGTTTGTCCACTTGGTAGCCTGCCTCCCTGCACCTGCTTTGTCCCCTGGGCTCTCAGGATCGGGCAGCCTGCCATTTCTTCCCATATTGGACGATCTGTTTCAGCGCCGTCGTCCTCCCCGTCTTCCCCTGCTTTTTTATTCTTATCCTCTCGGTCTCTTCCTTGCTCTCCGCTCTCGCCTCAGTGACTCATTCCGGTTGAAGACGGTGTGAGCTCCTGAAGAGAGCAGAGAGAGAAAAGGGATAAAAGTCTGAGCGTGAGGGACTGTAATCGGCCCCATATTGCATTTTCAATGAATCTCGATGCCGTTGTTTCATGGAGCAATGAGGAAAAGATGGATCTGCTAAAGATGGATGCAGGACGGGGTCATGGAGAACAGAAGAGCCACCAGTGTGGAGCCAAACAGAACCCACAGACGTGGGCTTAACCTCGCCAATGGAAAATAACCAAACACAAGCGCAAGTACTGGAAACAGCCTGTTCACGGTGGCTAAAAGGATCATTGAGGGGGAGTTCCTGATATGTGCTATAAACATTTATCCTTAATTTGTTGTCCTTAAGTAGCTGTATTTATAGCCGGGGTATTATTCCAGCTCATTGGCCATAGTGTGTGCAAGGCTTTGTGTGTGTGTGTGTGTGTGTGTGTGTGTGTGTGCGTGTCTTCCATTCTTTTCCTCTCCTCTCTGTTTACCAGTCTCCGGCCCCGTTAGCGGCCGCTGACGACCTGCCACGGCGGCATCCTTTCTGATTCATCCAGGCGCTGCGTGATAGTCTGCCCGCCTCGCTCTCTTTTGTCACGGTGTTCTGGTCACTCTCACATATATATTTGGATCTATTTCCTGTCCGTTTCACTGGCAGCCAGGCGTGATGCTACCGTCCGCCTTACACGATCTGTGATCCGCGCCTTGTCATCTTCCCCCGATCGCCTCCAACGCTAACAGGCTAATACCGTGTAAGTGAAACTGGCTGCTCTGTTCCTCTTTTCCTCTACGGGAGGGGTAATTAGTGACTCCTTTACAGCTCTGACATTATTTAGGGAGAACAATACCCTAGGGCCTGCCACTTTTATTTACGTCCGCTGCTTTTCCCTCCTCCCTGATGCCCAGACCCTTCAAAAACTTGGTCATTAGGATAAATTGTGATTAAAGTCACAGCAGAGACGAGCCGCGAGGGCAACAACAAAAAAAAAAAAAAAAACTCAACCCCCCTTTGGCCGTAGGATTCCATTATCCCACTCCAGCAATGACAGACGGGGCCAAAACGCGTGCAAAAAAAAAAAAGATTATATCCCTGCCTGTTATAGAAACAATACTGAGCAAGTGAGCAGGAAATAAGTGGAGATATACATCATATACAATATGATGTGATACATACCGCATGTATGAGCACGTTCCTATTGTTTGCATAATTGGTGCACAGATTGTTGAAGAAATGCATCCAGAAAAATCAAGCATACACGCACTGATGGATTTCAAATTAAGCTGCAGGATTTAATGGGATTAGGCTTTCTTAACGGTACCGTGTATATACTGTAGTTGAGCTGTTTAAGTAGCTGGGAGTGGGCAGCATCCTGCCTCGCCACCGAGGAGGGGAGGAAAAGCAAAAAGATGCCTGCATTTGACCTTGATGTGTTCTCCATTTCCCCCGGATGAAGTTTCCACCTCTCCCGTTTTTCATTAATATCCCGTTTCACTCCGTCTGACGGTGGCTCTGCAGAGCCGTCTGCTGGAACCAGCGCCCCGCGTTTAACATCCGCCCTGACAGAGTTCCCTCCATCCGTGCGAGGACCATTACCCTTCCTCCTCCTAGCAGACGTGTTGTCCCGTTGCTGGCCTCCTCTTACCCGTCCTCCCGTCCTCACCTCCGTCCCCCCACTCTCAATCTTCTCTCTGTAGCCTCTCCTGTTGCCTCCATCTGCAAACTACCCCCAGATCAAAATTTACGCCGACACTTTAATGAATCCGGGGGCCCTTAATGCAGCGCGGGTCCGCCGCCGTGGCCGAGGCGGCCTCTTTCCCATATGTGACATTTTCATGCGGAGCTTTATTGGCGGGTGGGAGATAAATCACCGTGCGGGAGGAGGTAGGTGTGCAGCGGCATAATGTCAGCAGGGGCTGTAACTCCATGCAGTTATTATTTAAGATTTACTCCAGCCTCCTGGCTGTGGTCCCATCTCTTTCAGGGGGCTTAACTGTGACAATAGGCTCCCTTCTTCAACTGTGTATGTATGAGTGTGATGATAACGCTAAGGTCACATCTGATCTCCTCGTGCTCCCGGTAAAACACGTCTGATTCTGCATTCGATATGCGGGAGGCGGGGAATCCGGGGCCTCATCATACCCCCAGCCCAAACAGGAATGGTGAGAACAGCACCCATGCAATAACACACACCTTTGGCTCTGGCTGTGCTGAGGAGGTGGAAGGTGCAGGGGATTGAATTGTTATGTAAAGGCCTGTCAGATCAGATCGTCTAGGCACGCTTAAATTTGTCAGACAGGCCCGAGATGAAGAGGAGGCAGGGGGAAGGAAGAGGAAGGAGAGGAGGTAGACAGGGCTTGGTTATATTTAGAGATGCTATGAGACACAAACAGAGAGGGTTAGAAATCTGAAGAAGTGGGGAGCAGAGACGAGGTGGGGGGGGCAGACAGGGACAGAGAGCAAAGCGGGAGGGAGCAACCCCTGGCAGCAGAGGAAATGTCCCGTTAGGGTTCAGCGACGTGGTAAATCAGGAGCATCAGCGCGTCAGGGCATTTAAGGAGCAACCGGGGAGGAGGTGGGAAAAGCTATATGATCGGTTAGTGGCGCTGCGCAGGCGCCCGGGTATGCCTGCGCCTTGCATCCCTCGTCCACAGAGACGCTAAATTCAGGAACGAGTTGGCCGTAGATGAATATTTGGTTAGGTAAGCATCGCGTGCAGCACGACAGAGCGCAGCCAAGTCTCAAGCAGGGAGCCTTTCCTTTTATACGATACAATAAAAACCAGCAGGCACATTAAAAATGCAGCTGTGAGCCCGTAACGGACTGTGTGGGAACAAAGCTTTGGACGTCAACAGACCCACATGCATACGCAATCAGTGGTGTGGCAGAAGTGAAGCACAACAAAGGGGGAGAACGAGCACAACTACAGCCGGGTCGCACCTCCGCAGAGTCAAAGGAGACAGCGTCTCTGATTGATGAAGTCTCCAAGGACGCTCATGCTAAACCTCAAATTAACTTACGCCGACAAATCAAACTGGAGTCCTAAATCCACTCCATCTTTAAGGGGACACCGCAAACGCAGGCGGCTGTCAGACGCCGTGATGGCGAACGCAAAGCGCCGGTTTGTTTGTTTGTGCATGTTTACCGCCGTCCGAATTTGGGCCGACACCATATTTTATCAGATGTCACAGCTGCAGTAAACAGCGTGGACGTGCGCGTGCAGGAGAGGCTTGTGTTTGCACGTCCTGCCATGCACTTAGCCCTGCATGACTTTCCTCCATTTTCAACCAATATCAAAGGTTCTTTGTCCCCCAGCCTAACGTGTGCAGCCATCATCACACACACACACACACACACACGGCAAACACCTCCTGCTCAGGCTACGGAACACAGATTACCAACGCAGAAGTTGTGTCTACTCTGTGCGAGAGTTTGATGCCCCAAAACTCCGAAAATGCTTCTAAAATAATGACATTTCAGCTTGCTAAAAGGCTCTCAGGCATGTGCTTCAAGGTTCTACTTAGCATGCAATAGCACGCAAGTGCACGTCAGCATCCACAGCTCAATAATTAAGAGCACAGCGTTGCCTCCTTTGTTCTGATTTAAAGCGGAGCGGCTTGAGAGGGTTTTTACGGCTGTCGAGGGTTTTCCCCTCCGGCTGTGACGGACAGGTTAACCGTTCCAGAGGTGTTGGCATGAAAAGTCAAAAGAGAGTCCACTCCCTGAGTGGGGGGAGGGGGGGGTCTCTCCCCCATAGGTATTATGTCTCAGAGTACACCTGTGTGTGTGTGTATGTGTGTGTGTGTTTACGATTAAAACCAAGACACTGTCATTCTGTCACGGACAGTTGACGGCAAATAAAAGATAGTTTAATCCTAAAGAGAGCGCTGAGATGCTCTCCCCTGTTTAGTGGAGGAGTGAGATTTAAAAGGAGAGCGGGAAAAGGATTAGATATGGAGAGATGGAGATTGCTGACCCTTTGAAGACAAGTCGATTAGATTAGAATTAAAGGGAAGAATACTGTCGAGAGGAGCAGAGGGAGTGCAAGGACAGGAGAAACAGCATGCAGGATGACAACAGGACGATGGCGTGTGCACTCGTGCACCTGTGCGGGGGGGGCGGGGGGGGGGTGCATGCAAGAGCCTGCGTGTGCATTCGCATTTGTAGAACTGGCAAGTTAACAGAGAGATGTGACCAAATTAGAGCAGAGGATTACTTCCATATGAGTCATGGCGGTGTGGAGTATTAGCGCAGAGAGCAGCATGCAGAGATGCTGCTGATGTAGTCAGGCGCACACATCCATACAAATGGAATTCCCTCACTCACTGCCTCCTCCTCCTTCTCCTCCTCAAACTTTCTGTGTGAATCCTCCTCCTCTCCTGACACACACGCACACACACACACACAAACACACACACACACACAAATAACTGATGACAAGCGGGCGATGGAAGCACGCCGCTGCACTCTGGAAGAATCTAAGATCCCGACTCTTTAAAGCGCAATCCCAGAAAAGAACTCCCACATCTGCACGAAGACACAGTCCCACACGCACGCACACGCGCGC
>BJFM01002300.1:47861-90722 GCA_016586285.1 Arothron firmamentum | reverse complement strand
AACTGCAGCAGTTCCTGCTTTCCTCCTCTGCCGAGGGTCCGACCCCTCGCCCCTCTCGGAGCGGCCGAGTCGGGCTGAGGTCAACATCGCTCTCCCAGAGTGACGCTGATCTCAGCCAGATAGAGCAGCACCAGAGAGGGAGGAGGGGAGGAAAGCTCCCCCCGCTCCAACAAAGAATCCCTTTGATAAAAAAAAGAAGAAGAGATCAAAGCGGCTGAACAGGAAGGCCATGTTCTGAACTACTGATAATCTGCGGTTGCCTTTTGCTCACCCGTTGATAAAGCAACATGTCTGCCATTTGTCGGAAATAATGACCCTGAGCTGCCCACGGTGGGTTTCTGCCCGCCGGCGTGTTAATGTAGAAGGTTTTAGTCGGCGGAGCGGCTGTAGAAGCGGCTCCGCTTGTGCTTGTGTGTGTCCAGCAAACCGGTTCAACGTTTGACCTCCGACAGACGATGACATTAAACTCGGGCCCTCCGCTCCCCAACATGGCTGCCGCCTGCTTTTTTTCCATTCCCTCCGCCCCGCCACAAACGTGTTGCTGTGGCTTCAGAAATGGAGCCGCGGCATGGAGTCGCTCTGAAACCAGGTCAGCACAGAAACTCCGGCTCTCTGCTCCACAGACGGAGGGATGGTTCTGAGCGAGCAGCCTCCTGCGCCGCTAACCGCCCGCACACCAACGCCAGCATCTGTTCAATATTCATTCCCCTTTCCACATGAAATAAATCGCCCTCGAATTCCCCAGATATGATCTTTGCGGTACGTGTGATTGTTTTCCAGCCCGCGGCCACCGACTCTTCCTCCCGTGTAACCTAACAGCGCCCGTCTGTCATCCCTCCCCTCACATTTCTTCTCTTTCCTGCTGCTTTGACAAGCAGACGATTCGACTTTTTATAGCTCTCCCATAAAGCGGCAGCCTGTTTCCTCTTAACATCCAATGAAAATAGCTGGCCTGGATTCTGAATAGACGTCCAGAGAAGAGAATGTTTTCTTTTCCTTTTTATCCCCCCCTCCCCTCCCCTCTCCTCCCCCCATTTGTTGTCCAGTCTGCCCGATGCCTTTATCAGCCATTAGCGGAGCGTTTGATGTGGGGGCTCCTGGCGAGCTTGTTAAGCTGCTCCTAGCTGACGGTGCAGCAACAAACGCGCCCTGGCCGAGCGCAGGAGCACCTGGTTTCCATTCAGAGACGCCCAAACACGCACGTAAACAGACGACACCTGATGAGCAGCAGGGGGCGTCCTGGCGGAAAGGAAAAGTTGCAACCGGGTTTTCAGTAAAGCCCTTTTAGGCTAACACAGCTTCCCGCTAATTACGTCAGCGTTGCTAATAACAGTATTAAAGCGCGCATGTTGGCAGCGCGGCGCTGTCTCCACCGGGCGTGTATTGAGGTGCACGAGTTCAAGAAGCACAACCGCTGTGAAAGGCATCACCCTGGGCCGCAGCTCCGGGACGCTATCGTGTTCCTGGCTCAACCTCCGCACCATCTGGCGTAGGTTTTGATTGTAATGACAAAGGAAGTCTCGCGGAGTCATCGACGTTGCGTAAACGCAAACGGGCTCACGTGGACCTCTTTTAGCTCCCTCCGTAGCCTCGGCGGCGTCCCCGTAGGCGTCCTCCCGGCTGGAGGACGATCTCAAAGTTCCAGAAAGCTGTTTGCGTGCACTTCAAAGTTGCACCGTGCGCGCTCAGACAGCTTTCTGCTGTGCTGCGATGTCACTTTAACGGCATGACTGTTACGATTTACACCCAAAATAACCAGGAAGCAACAGCAGTTGCAGTCTGCACATCCACAACACTTCCTGCAGTGAAAATAATCCACATCAGATCCTTCAAGATTTAAAAAAAATGCCTCTAGGATCTTTAAACATACTCAACAAACCCTGTTAAACTGTTAACACCCCCCCAACGGAACCTTTCCCTCCCAGCGTGAGCCAAATGGACGGGCACAGGTGACAGAAGCTGCTGTCAATCAAAGCGTCCACACCGTTCAACCCCCCTCCCCCCCACGCCCGCTGCGTTACCATCTGTTGACCTCTGATGTCCTCCCTGAAGAGCTGGGCCAGCCTTGCAGCCCCCCCCCCCGTCCTCCAGTGGCACCGCCGGGACGGTCCTGGGGAGGGATGCATCTCGATGCCTGGTGTCTCCCAGCTGTGGAGGGCAGAGGAGGCTGAGATGTGGGAGAAATCTCTTCATTTCCTGGACCCGACTTTGGAGCCTGGACGCCCGACTTTCTGGGAAAGGCATCAACTTCATGGTGGATGGAGGTGGGAGGGGTTGGGGGGGGGGGGGGTGGTTGATCTGTGGATGTAACAAAGAGATTCAGCTCGACTGGCCTCGCTCAGACCTTCACAAATATCCGAGCCTGCGTCTCAAGTAGCTTCTGAAGACGTGGCCCAGTTCCAGCTGGTCCTCCGTTGGGTTAGCAGAGTTTCATAGTTGTGTCTGACTCCCTCCAGAACCTCTGGAGCAACTTCAAGTTGGGCTAAAGCTCCCTCTAACAACACAGTTTCTCTTAAAAGAATGATTTTTTTTATAAATACACTTTAGCGCCAACAGCAAAACACCCCCCAATACCAAGTGTTGAAGTCTGGTAATATTTGCTCTAAATATTGATGAAGGTTCTTATCACTATTTCATCAAAGCTCTTAAGTTTGAGCCTTTGAGAAGAGCTTATGAGACATTAGAGCCAGCTCACACAACAAAGGGTTCGGGTTCGGGGGTGAGCTTTGATCAATGTATGCAACATTGGCAAGTTCCACTCTGACAAAGACTGCTAGTTAGATTCCCCACAGCAGGGGCGGGTGGGGGGTGGGGGGGTGAGTTCCTCCTTTGACCCTCTCAGATAAAATTCAATAGTTATTTTTGAGATTTTTAGAAAACAACCAAAAGAAAGCGAGCTAGCCGAGTGTCAGAGGGGGACTGTGTGTGTGTGTGTGTGTGTGTGTGTGTGTGTGTGTGTGTGTGTGTGTGTGTGTGTGTGTGTGGGGCGGTGTGAACTCTGGTGGGCGCCTGACTGGAACAACAGCTGGATAACCGAGAGGCGACTCAGAGTTCACACATGGCGAACCCATCAGGCCGCATCTGTGAGCGGCGGCTTGCATAACCCTGAGGAGTTCAGAGAGGCGCTGCGGCCGCCGTGTTGTTTCAGAGACGGTATGTTCCTCCGCCGAGGACCTCTGCCCGGCGGACGCGCCGTCAATCCTGGCCCGGTCGCCTGGTTTTTCCAAGAAGGGGCACTCGGGTTTATGCTAGGCTGCCTGCTGCTGAGTGATTTCGCAGAGGAATCGGGTCAGGTAAATGGAATTAAAGGCACACAGCGGCGGTTCTTCCATTTCCTGCCATCTTCTCAAGGCGGATTCGAAGAACGCTGCCCGACAGTGGGTCTGGAACTCTGGTCTCTGCGGAAAAAAAACCCCCCTCGACTCAATTATGATCTACAATTGTAATGAGCAGTGCCCCGTTCGCTGCCCTATTAGCCGGGAATAATTTTTCTGATGACTTTCGGATCTCTAACATTTGATGTCTAATTTGTATTCAGGCCCTCCATGCCGGGTTAGAGGATTCCAGGAAACTCGCTGGCTTTATCCACCGTGACGCACCAATTTGGCTCCCGAGTTTGCAGCCTAAATCTGCTGCGGGGTGCGGGTCCGTTTATGAAGCCTCGGCCCGGAATTCAGAGTCTCAGTCAGTCTAATGGCCAAACATTCAGGCGGTTTACGGCTGCCGCTGTGGGCCGGGACTGGGACCTCTGCAGATCAGACCTCTCCCACCGGCCGACTGGCCGCTGCTTCCTAACTGCATCAGGTAAGACAGCGCGGGGCCTGTAACCCGCCGCATCCCGTGGCGTAATGAGCACTTTAGCGCTCGCCGCAGGAACAAGGAGGCTTATGGCGGCCACCGGCTGTGGTTTGAGGGGCCGTAAAGTCTGTGTCCGTGGCTCAGACATGAGGGCCCTGATGGAAGTCGCTTCATGAAAGAACTTTTTGTGGAGAGGCTGTTTCACCCCCCGCCCCACCCCCCCCCGCTCCCCCTCCCCCAGCGCTACTTTCTTTGAATCCTTTGACAGAGAAACTTTTCGCCTTCATCTAAAAAGCCAGAAATCCTTTGAAACACGGCACAAAATGTCACATCCAAGCGAGCTGAGTTTGAGAAGCTGGAGATGGGGGGGGTGGGGGGGTGGTGGTGGGGGGGGGGGCACTCTGGCCGTACCAGCAAGTGACCAAAGCCTACGTCCATAAATGGCCTCTGATCAGAGGGAAAAGCTTTGTTTCCAAAAACAATCGATAAAATCGATTTCCCTGCCTGAGTTTGGCCGTTATGCACTTAAATCATCTTTCCTTTTTAGTTGGGAGGCGGGGGTGGTGGTGGAGGGGGGGATGTGATCATTCCCGTCCTGCTGAGGTCAGGTCGGGGAAACAGCAGAATCCCACCGTCTCTCCACAGTACCTCCAGTAAAAATAGTCCAGCGATGGCGTCACACAGCGGGTGTTTATCTCCGGGCCGCCGGCAGCGCCCAGGCTCTGACCTCATCCGCCGCGCCGGGGCCGCGTCCGATGGCGAGCGCCTGTGGAGCTGCAGACCGCAGATGCGGGTGAGGTGCGAAGGCCCGGCGATGCCCGGCCCGACCCGCCAGTAAAGGCTCCTCCTGCGGTCGCCGGTGCCGACTGAGCGGAAGCCGTAGCAGCGCCGCGCAACATACCAGCGCGGCGGGACGGAGACTCACCGCAAGAACACCTGTGGCAGCGCATGGAAACTCTGACTCATTTACTGGGCTGTGTTGCCATGGATACCCCGGCTTGGCCTGTAAAGAGGAGACATGGTTCTGGAGGCTCTGGAGACTTTTACCAGGTTAGCAAACGCTTCAAACGTTTCCTATTTTTGAAGCCCACCGGAAGAGTCATTTTGACAAAAGTGTGTGTTTCTTTCGTGCTGTGTGAGGACACCAGTGAGGTGGTACTCAGTCAAAGGTTCTGGGACCGATGGAGGTGTTCCTCCTGTGGAGAAACGTCTCATGGCTGTGGGCAGAGAGGCAGGAAGTCAAACGAATTCCAACATAGTAGACAAGGCTTCATCCAACATTAATGCTGTTAAACTCAAGAAAAAATGATTCACTAATTTTATGGGCCCTTTTAAGACTTCCTGTGTTCCCCGTCTACATGCAGACTTGCAATAATTGGCTTTTTTTTCTCTCTCTTTTTTAAGGCAAAGGAAAAACAACCACCATTAAGTCATCATCTCTGCCCAACGCGGCGGGTCGCGCGGTGCCAGACATGCTGACGACCTGCAGGCCGGCGTGAGCCAGCAGCCTGTCTGCGGCCCCGCCCGCCCGTTATCCAGCTGCAGCTTCCACAGCGCTCATTTCCCTAGCCCCAGGTTGCACAAGGGGGACGCGAGGGCCGGCCAGGAGGGGCGTCCCCCGTCAGTCTGCCAAAGAGGCTTCAGAGTTTTTCCTTGGTGTGAGTCTGGATGTGAAGACACTACAGCTGCTCTGGATCTGGAATGATAATGCTGCTCCAACACGGAGTTGCTGCAGCAGCAGCAGCAGCAGCGAGTGGGGCGAGTGGGGCACAGTGTTGCTGCCGGGACCCAGGAGCCAATGCAGAGGCTCTGCTCAGGTCACTCCTTCTCGGTGTGGGGCCGTCTCCAGGAAGGTTGGGAAAGTAGGTTCCGGCCCTGATGCTCCTCCCTCAGTGGGACTCCTGCGATCTTCACGCTCACACGCTCAGAAGCGACTCCTGCTAGGTGGACCGGCATGTCTGGCTGCTGATCCTCAAACGCACCATCGGTGGCAGACACCTTCACACTGGAACGCCCCACCGCGCCTGAGCCCGCCGAGACCAGAGACCTGCGAACCGGGAGCAGCCGAGGAAGGAGGAGATGGCCGTGTGGACAGCCCTGCTCGTGGCCCTGCAGCTGCTGCTGAAACTGTGCCCGGACGTTGGAGCCCAGGTTTTAGGTGAGTGTCACATGGGCTAAATCTCTGCTAACGACTCTGGCGATCGGTTTGCAGTCAAAGGTGATGAAGGAAAACCTTTCCAGCTCTGGACTCCCACACAACAGAAGAGCGTTCTTCATTTCACTGGACGGGCTGTGATGTAATCCTCCATTTTCATTAGCTGTCAGAAAGATTTAGTGGCTCCAGCGGTGAGTATTTTAACACGGCCTCCATGAATTCAGTGCATAATGGATGAAGCAGACTCTGGGAAAGAGAACCTCGCATGCAGCCTGAGAGAACCCGGGATTACACGCCGTGCCTGACACTCCGAGATGAATCAAATGCTAAATATCCCCGTCAGTCAGCCGCGGAGTCAGGAAGTCGGATCCATTTTCCCGTGTTGGTGACAGGAGGGAGAGGAGGTGGCGCTGCGGGAACAGAGTCACCTTGCTTTCAGTTTGATCTCTTGATTATTCCGGTGCGGGAGGAGGAGGAGGAGGAGGAGGAGGGGGGGGGGGGAGAAGGGGAGCTCTGGCTCGCATTAATTCAAACAAGCTCTCGGTTGGTTCGCACACATGGGAACAATCACAAGTCACTCGTTCACTCTGACACTCACCCCCAAACTGTTCAAGGGCGCAGGCTGCCGACGCCACGCAGAGCTGCTCTTCTTTATAATCAGCCGGTGATTAATAGCACATCTTCCCTGTGTGCTTCATTCCCTCAAACGTCGCCTGATAATCAGGCATCCATCATTTCATCTTTGCACCAGTTCTGCAGCTGCATAACTCAAACGTGTGTTTTTGAAGTCTGCAGATTGGCCTCCGGGCGCTGAAAAAAGGGACTCCATGAGGGACCGTTGTTGGATCTGTAGATTTCGTTTTCCAGGAGCCCATTTAAAGAATACCTTGATTGCAATAATGCATCAAGCCTTTAAGAAGAGGGGGACTGGTATGTTTGTGTTAGTTTTGCAAAGTTCTAAAGCGCTTCTTGTTTTGGTTGCAGTTAACCCCACCACCTCCCACCCCCACCCCCACCCCCCGTGCATATTATTTAGCATGAACCAGTCACATTTTCTCAAACCTGACTCCAAATGAGGTATGACACAGAAGGTGATGTCAGATGACTCCAGCTTACCCTCAAACTACCCGTGGAAGCGAATATTTTAGCTCTAACGAGGAGGAATGAAAAGTGTTGCAGCGCATTTAGGACCATAAAATGTATTGGTTGCTGATGAATACAGTATAAATAATGGTCTTCAGTCCTCGCGGCTCTTTTGGAAATGTGACTTTACTGTTTGTGTTAACTACCCGCTGATGCTGATGATGTGATTCATTTGTCAGCGCTAATGGCTGACTGGGTAGCCCTGACCACGGCGCTGCAATAAATCACCGGCAGCACATCAGAGAGGGGATGGAGAATACTGACCGTTTGTACGTGTGATGGATTTATATTCTGGACAGGCTGCTGGATTGCTTTATGGCTCACAGCTGAACCGCTTTTATGGGGCTTGAAATCTAAGGTTAACCAGGGGTTGAAACGAGGCATTTACTCAGGATCTGGCGTGTAAAACGACCCTGACCTCCTCAAAGGCCTCCAGAGGTTGGCGAGTGTGTCAGTGTTGCTCTTACAGTTGGATTAAAAAAAAAAGAAAGAAAAAGAAAGCCACAAAGTGTTTTTGAAAGTTCATTCGTTCCATCTGATTGGATATTTTTCTTTCTTTCACTTATTTATAAGAAGCCCCGCATGTCTAACACACACCAGGTAGACGGGATCCAGCACATTCTGAGAGAAAACACAAAGGAACGCGGGTAGGGACGGTAACCAGGAGCCGCAGGGATCTCGTCTGGGGATCACGTCTGGGAATCTTGTCCGGCTACGGCCAATCTCTGAACATTTGGGAGCAATTTTCCACGCTGTCGGCAGCGGGCCCCGCAGACCGCTCTCAGGCTGCTTGTGCATTCATGATGTGAGCAGATGGTAAAGTAGACGTTCACGGAGCGTCCGGTCACGGCCTCTCCTGTCTGCTTCAAAGAAAGACACAAGCTGGGAGTCACGCTGACTTGGTCCCCCCCTCCCCCCCCAGCCCCAGCCCGCCCGCCTGCCCCGAGCCACCAGCATCTTATGCTAACGCGCTAATAATGATGATAGCGCACGCCTCCCATCTCTGCGCTGACTCACTGGTAGAACATTTCGTGACACGTGGGTCAACATGGTCCTCATGTTGGCTCTGGGGGTGTTTACACCGGCGCTCTGGAAACATTCATATGTTAGCGTCCTTTTTCCCCTCCAAATTGTTCCTCTCTTTTCCGTCAACAGTGTATGATCTGCTTACCTCGCCCGACTGCCTGCCAGACCTGCTGCAAGGCGGCCTGGTGGAGCAGGGGGTGAACGAAGCCTTCATCCTGACCTCCTTCAAGCTGCAGCCCAAGACCGGGACCTCGGTGTTTGGCCTGTACAACCCCAGGGACAACAGCAAGTACTTCGAGTTCACCGTGATGGGGAAGCTCAATCGAGGTGGGCAAACACGGGACCTCCCCCGCTGCATCCCAGTTCAAACACGCCCGTGTTGACTTTCTGTTGCGTTAAGTGACTTTGTGTGGAGAGAAAAGGGTCAGAACAGGCCAGAGGCATCGTGCGTCACCCCCAGATTTGATGTTATGAGTTTGTGGGGAGTGGTTTCTTCTTGCAGCAGAAGGTTCCTGCGCTGACCTGAACGCCTGTTTACCTGATTAGCTTCTCAGACATACCGAGCCGCTTTCCTCAGCACATTTCACAATCGCCACATGTTTTTACTCACAATTTCGCTTCCAATCAGCGCAAAAACGCTGGCAGTCGCCCACCTCGGGGTTTGAGCTGAGGACGGAGATGACTGTTCCTGGCAGCCTGCCTTCTTCTCTCCTGATTTGTGTTTGCCCGAATGCAACATTTTCATTGTTAGCTGCAGGAGTCACATCTGTGAAGCTCTTTCCCGTTACTCTGCTCTCGCTACGTCCGCTCTTGGTCGCTTCACCCCCTCCCTCCCTCCCTGTCCCCCCTCCCCCTCCCAGCTGTTTTACGCTACCTGAGAAGCGACAAGAGGATGAGTTCAGTCACCTTCAACAACCTGCCGCTGGCGGACGGCCAGCAGCACCGCCTGTTGTTCCACCTGAAGGGGATGCAGCAGCAGGGGCCGGGCGGGGTGGAGCTGCATCTGGACTGCAGGCTGGTGGAGACAGTCAGGGACCTCCCCGCGGCCTTCCAGGGTTTGCCGGCTGGCTACGGCTTGGTGGAGCTCAGGACCATGCAAAGCAGAGACCAGGTGACCTTTGACCCCGCGTTTTCACACAAGCTGATGTGAGGACGGACGTCTGACGTCTGATTCCAACAGGACAGCTTGGAGGAGCTGAAGCTGGTGGTGGGGGACTCCTTCGAGAACGTGGCCTCGCTGCAGGGCTGCCACTTCCAGCAAAGAGACTCTGTGCAAACCCTGGGTAAGATCCTCGCGCTGGAGCAAAGCTCTCCCAGGAAAACCGTCCCGGCTGAGGGAAAACAGCAGCCAGAGTCTGAGAGCAGGCATCCACCTCTGCTCCGCCCCAGCGAATAACGCTCCCTCCCTCTCAGGGGTCAACACGAAGCAGCTGTCCAACCAAATGCTGGAGCTAACGAAGGTGATCAATGAGCTGAAAGACGTCCTCATCCAGCAGGTGAGCGCACGGCCGGCGCCTTCGTTCCTGCCGACGGGCGCTCCTAACCTCGCTCTGTCTGGCTGTCCCAGGTCAAAGAGACGTCCTTTCTCAGAAACACCATCTCGGAGTGCCAGGCCTGCGGTACGGTTAGCCCCCAGCCGCGTCGCTCACCATGGCTGGCTAAACGCAGCCGGTAAACATCCGTCTGTCTCCCAAAGGTCTGGGAGGCAGCGAGGTGGTGAAGCCGAGGTGCGTGCCGGGCATCTGTTTCCGTGGGGGGACGTGCACGGAGACGGCCGAGGGTGTGGAGTGTGGGCCGTGTCCCGACGGCTACACCGGCGACGGCTTCAACTGCGACGACGTGGACGAGGTAAGGGTGGCGCGGTGGCGCATGTCTCGGGGTGATATTCCGGGTGATCGGCTAGCGTGCGCTAACGCGGCTGCGCACATGTGGACCCAGATGTTCTCTCATGGGAGCGTTGGCAGAAGGTTCTTTCTGTGCAGCAGCTGGAGCGCATTAAGCTGCAGCGCGTCGACAGCGTAGCTCGTATGGATTCAACATATAGCATCTGGGCATGTGTAGAAAATGGACGCATTTGTCACTGGTTTGTTTTTACTTCCCTGATTGGAACAGCCAGTAAAGTTGAACCGAATTCAATTAAATCGGTAAAACAGATGTTCTTTGTTCGGTTCAGAGATGTTAAAGTGTTGCCCGTCCTCCTCTCCGCAGTGCCAGTTTAACCCCTGCTTCCCTGGAGTGAAGTGCGTCAACACGGCGCCGGGGTACCGCTGCGAGGCCTGTCCGCTGGGCTACAGCGGCCTGCCGGTGGAGGGCGTGGGCGCGGTCTACGCCCAGACCAACAAACAGGTAAAAGAGGACAGAAGCGACGCTGCCGGCGCGGGCAGCCGAAGGTAAATCCACACGAAAAAGAGTGCTTACCCACACAAGCGCAACCATCTGAGGATGTCATGAGATGTTTACACCAGAAAACAATGTTCTGATACACATAGTGTGTATCCGTTTCTACTGCTGGGGCTGAGGAGACCCTCTGGGCTGGGGCGGTCCTGGAAATGAAACATTGTGAGGTGTTTAAAGATGTTTCCTTGGAGTATAAACATCAGAAACAGCGTTGCTCAAGGGCTGAAGGGCTAGCTCTGGTAGCGCGTGTACGTATATGTGTGTGTGTGTGTGTGTGTGTGTGTGTGTGTGTGTGTGTGAGTGTGTTTGTGCTGATTTCTTGTTTCTGAATTCAGATCTGCGACGACATCGACGAGTGCGACAGGCCCGACAACGGCGGCTGCGCCGCCAACTCGCTGTGTCACAACTCAGTGGTAGGAGGCCTTTTGCGGAGCCTCTGTCCTCCTCCTGGGGGCGCCGTTGCTGCTTGGCTGACGGCTCTGGCTCCTCCGCAGGGCTCATTCCACTGCGGCAGCTGCAAGACGGGCTTCTCTGGAGACCAGGTGAAGGGATGCAAGCCGGAGATCAGCTGCGGAAACAGCCTGACCAACCCCTGTGACGTCAACGCCCAGTGCATCGCGGAGAGGGACGGCTCCATTACCTGTCAGGTATCACTTCCTGTTTCCCCTTTCCTGCTTAACCGCTGGCCCCTGGGGGTTAATCAGCGTTCCTGAGGGGCCTCTCCTGTCTCCCAAGTGCGGAATCGGCTGGGCCGGTAACGGATACCTGTGCGGGAAGGACACGGACATCGACGGCTACCCGGACGAGAAGCTGAAGTGCAAAGACCCCAGCTGTAAAAAGGTGGGAGGGCGGCGGGGCGGCGGGGCGGCGTGGGACGGGCTTTGCAGCTGTCCGCTTCATTCTGCGGGATCTCCCCCTCAGGATAACTGCGTCTACGTCCCCAACTCTGGCCAAGAGGACGCCGACAGGGACGGGCAAGGAGACACCTGTGATGAGGACGCAGACGGAGACGGGATACCGAACGAGCAGGTCGGAGGATCCGGGAACCCGAGAGGTTCACAAAATCGGCTCTGAGGGGTTGTGGGTTTTTTTGAGGGTTTCATTTTGCATCTCAGGACAACTGCTGGTTGAAGCCCAACGTGGACCAGAAGAACAGCGACAAGGACAGCCACGGAGACGCCTGCGACAACTGTCGCCTGGTGGAGAACCCCGACCAGAGGGACACCGACGGCGATGGCAAAGGGGACGCCTGCGATGATGACATGGATGGGGACGGTAAGGGACCGACGTCACTGAAGCCATGCTTACGTAAGCGTGACGTGATGAGCGTTTACTCCTGTGCTGCATTCACTGTACGCGGGGGGGGGGGATCTCAAACCTCCCCCCCCCTGAAAAATAGAGAAAATCTGTCTGTGTGCGGCAACAGGGATGCTTTTAGAAGCCTGGTGGAGCATGAGAAACCAGTGGGGTCCAGCGGTGGTCTGACCCTGCAGCCAAAACCCAAACTTTGATCCTGCGCTGCTGTGATTACACCTGAAAAGCCCCCACAGCAAAGGAGATGGTGTTTCTTATCGCTGCTGCAAAAATGTGCAAAAATGGCATCAGCGCACGAGCCAGAGCTCACCTATAGGAAGCGCAACAGCGCGACCTAGTGGTCGGAATTCAAAGCGCGCTTTTCCTCCTCTGTCCTGTGGAAAGTGAAGCATGTCGGGGTTGAGAGAGCGCCTGTCCGAGACGCTCCTGCTGCCTATGAATCACTTCTGTCAGCAGCCCGATTTAGTCATTATTTCATTATATATCGACGCAGGCTCCTGCAGCAGCAGTAAACAGTGGAGAAATGGCTGCCACTTTGCCCTAAATGACAGTCTGACATTTTAAAACGGCTGCAGATGTTCCCGTTCCCACAACCAATTATAGCTTAACGATTGATTTGGAGCTTTAATGTTTATCATTTTTGCATGGGGAATATTTGAAAATGATGACTTATTGATTTCTGTGGACTATCTGAATGCCACGGCTCTAATTTGGAATGATGTGATTCACAGGCGTGGAATTTAGAATAAACAAATCAGAGAAGCCACTAAATGGAATATTTTTGATATGAAAAGATAATCACAGTGTGAGAGGTTTTCAGGCTGCAGGCGGCTCAGCCTGACTGACAGCCTGATCTCCGTCTCTGGTAAACAGGCCTGAAGAATTTCCTGGACAACTGTCAACGCGTCCAGAACCCAGACCAGCAGGACCGGGACGGAGACGGCGTGGGAGACGCCTGCGACAGCTGCCCCGACATCCCCAACCCAAACCAGGTGAGTCAAGGCTGGCTGGCTGGCTGGCTGGCTGGAAGGATGGATGGATGGCTGGCTGGCTGGATGGATGGCTGGCTGGCTGGCTGGATGGATGGATGGATGGATGGATGGATGGCTGGTTGGCTGTTTTCATGTTTAAAATGATCAAACTTGCACATCAATAACAAACCCGGACTCCTGTTTCAGTCGGATATTGACAATGACCTGGTGGGAGACTCCTGCGACACAAACCAGGACAGGTAACCACCCCCCCCCCCCTCACCCAGCCCCACCCGAGCCTGACCCGACCCCCCCTCAGTCCTACAGCCTCTGTGTGCGTCTCTGCCGTTGTCTCGCTGCAGCGATGGCGATGGTCACCAGGACACCAAGGACAACTGCCCCCTGGTGATCAACAGCTCCCAGGTGGACACCGACAGAGACGGCCTGGGGGACGAGTGCGACGACGACGACGACGGCGACGGCATCCCCGACCTTCTGCCGCCGGGACCGGACAACTGCCGGCTGGTCCCGAACCCTGACCAGACCGACGACAACAGTGAGCCTGAAACGCACTTTTACAGCAACAAAGACGAGCTCTGCTCGTCCACGTTTGCCTACCACCACAGAAGAAGAAGAAGAAGAAGAAGAAGCGCTTAGCGCAGCTGCAGACAGTCCCGGCCTGCAGGAGACTGGGGCATTTTACTGATCTCCTCAGTCAGAGTAGCTGGTGCAGGTGTGGGGTCTGGAGCTCTGCGGCCTCGCCCCGTTTTTGAACCCGTTTCACCCTCAGCAAACACACACACACGGCGACACCACCAGGTATCTCAGCCTACACCTGGTTTCCTGTCCCTCAGATGACGGAGTGGGAGACATCTGCGAGTCGGACTTCGACCAGGACAAGGTGATCGACAGGATCGACAGCTGCCCCGAGAATGCCGAGGTCACCCTGACTGACTTCAGGGCCTATCAGACCGTGGTCCTGGACCCGGAGGGCGACGCCCAGATCGACCCCAACTGGGTGGTTTTGAACCAGGTGAGCTTCGTTCTGCTGCGGAGGGGTGGGGCTCCAGCTGATTCTACACCCTCAGCAGAACATTAAAGGAGCAGCAGGTTAACAACTCAACCCAGCGTTTGGCCCAGAAACGGCTGACTCTCCTGGATTCAGAGGAGATAAATAACAACACTAAACGGGCTGTTTGGCTCCGGACAGCCGGAACTGGAGTGAACAGACTGACGGCACCGTTTCATCAAAGCCGCTCTCTTTATCACGCAGGGGATGGAGATTGTTCAGACGATGAACAGCGACCCCGGGCTGGCTGTCGGTGAGACCAATTTCCGCTCAATAAAATGTCATTAAAGCGGCTGAGCATGATGGATGCTCTCCCTGCCCCCCGCTCAGGTTACACCGCCTTCAGCGGCGTGGACTTCGAGGGCACGTTTCACGTCAATACGGTGACCGATGACGACTACGCCGGCTTCATCTTCGGCTACCAGGACTCGTCCTCCTTCTACGTGGTGATGTGGAAGCAGACGGAGCAGACCTACTGGCAGGCCACGCCCTTCAGGGCCGTGGCCGAGCCGGGCATCCAGCTGAAGGTGAGAGGGCGTGTCACCTGATGCTCGCCCGGCCTTCTTCCCAACGTTCTCTTCAATTTTTTTTTTTTTTTTCTTGCTGGTCACCAGGCTGTGAAGTCTACTACCGGCCCCGGGGAGCACCTGAGGAACTCGCTGTGGCACACGGGGGACACCAACGACCAGGTCCGCCTGCTGTGGAAGGACCCCAGGAATGTAGGCTGGAAGGACAAGGTGTCCTACCGCTGGTACCTGCAGCACCGCCCGCAGATCGGCTACATCAGGTGGGGCAAAACCAGCTCTCCTCACACGTGCCCTCAAGTATGAGGAGGCTGATGTGACAAGGCCTCGTGTTGCGTTCAGGGCCCGATTTTATGAAGGAACAGAGCTGGTGGCGGACTCTGGCATCATCATCGACACCACCATGAGAGGAGGACGGCTCGGCGTTTTCTGCTTCTCCCAGGAGAACATCATCTGGTCCAACTTGAAGTATCGCTGCAACGGTGAGAAAGCGGCGCGAAACCCCGTCGGAACCGATCCGTGATCAGATCTGACCTGGCTGACCTTGTCTCCCACAGACACCATCCCCGAGGACTTCCAGGAGTTCAGCACTCAGCACAGCGGGGACGCGCTCTAGAGTAAGGCGGGCGGGGGACGTACACCCAGGAAGCTTCTGTGTGTAGGTGTGTGAACATGTGCCTGATTGTATGTTTGCACCCTCACGCGTGTGCGCGCGCGTGTGTGTGTGTGTGTGTGTGTGTGAGAGAGAGAGAGCTGTACAGTTTTGCCGCCAGACACGACTACAAGATTTGTACTGTGTTTGTGGATATCCTGTCCGGTGCCATGCTGTTCCTAGCGGCTCCAGCTAATCATGCTAAGTGTTCTAAGTTATATGTTTGTTGAACATGATGCCATGTTACGCCATAAAGTCAGGTGCATTAACGAGCTACGGGACAGCTGACATTTAATAATCCTGTTTTGATGGCAGAATGACTTAATCATGAGATCGTATTTTTCTCCCTCGCGTAAGAGTTAGCGTTAGCTTGTGTGACATCAGTCATCACGACAAATGTCATATAAACATTTCCTACAATTTCATCCGGACTGAGCTGTATGCTGTCGGCAACTGTAATTGTTTTTACCCCTCCTAGAGAAGATGAAGAAACCAGCGCCTATTTTAAGTGTCTCTTTCCATCATATGTTTTCCTTGTTTGTCATGAAGCTGGTGAGAATAAAGGGCTTTAAAGTTTACCGGGAAACATGTTTTATAAAGGAACCTTTTTTTTTTCTTCAACCATTGAAATGCTGAAGAATTCTCTTCTTATTCCTCTTGTGTTACCATTGTTTTGCTCGGACAAGTGCACACATAATAAGAACCCTCTTTTTCCTGATTAGCTGCTCAGATGAGTAATCAGACTTCAGGTTCTCCAGAATAGAAGAGTGTGTTTTTTTAGCCTTTGTTATGGGCAAGAAGAAAAGCAGTCCTTTATTAAATCAGGACTGGCTTCATTAACTTGTGAGACCTCAGTCAGATGAGAGAATTCTAATTTATCTTCAAGTCACAAGGTAAGAAAGCAACTTTCTTGTTTGAGTAGGCGCTTTAACTTGTTGGTGTTTAACTTTCTGTAGGGATGTGGGGGCAGATTTTAAGCACTGACAGAGGTAATTATTTTAAAAGTACAAATTAGGGGTGAAAATGGGCAATTGGAGTGGGCCAGACAATGCTCCCTGGGGTACTTCTACTCATCTGACCCTGCACATATGTTTCAAAGCTAATGACAGCCACGGCAGAGTTCAGTACTGTGCAAAACTATATTTAAACAGCAGAAGGTTGTGTTCAGTCACTTGCTGAGAGCTCTGGTGCTGAAGAAAACAGGCTGTCGACAAATCTGAGAGATCAAGAGGTTCAGAGCGAGGACTGTGACCGCGGGTGTTGACGGTAGCGGCGGGGAGAGGTGCAGGAGCACTGCCTTGATCATGTCTTCAAAAAGAAGCACAAATGCGAAAGAGGGGGAAGCGACGTGACAAACTGGCAGCCAGGTTTCAATTTTAGCTCAGATTTCTCTGACAGACGAGTTTGCCCCTCAGGGAGGAAAACAGTTCTCTTTGTGAGTAGCTGAGGAAGAGGAAGGATGGCAGAATATGACGAAGGTAGTCTCACAAGAGACTAGCAACAGTGCAGATAATGAGCAGCTAATTCACAGTAGTGAACGCTTTGACTAAGACGCTAAAACCAGCAGGCTATAATACACATAGAGAGGGTTCTAGCTATGGTAGCATGTTTGATTTGTTTTGACTCAAAATGCCCGAGAAATGCTAAAGATCAAAGGTCAAACTGTGGCGCAGCCCAGCGTCGCTACTGCGCGCAAGAAAATTCTGCACAAAAACAAAAAAAGAAATTTAAAACAAATGAATGTGTTGCAGCCTGGAAGAAAGACTGTTTTTGCTGCACCTATAGTGTAAACTGTTGTCAAAGCTGCCCTAGGTTGACAGATCAATGGATGGTTTGTCTCCGCGTTATGGATTTTGTTTCACCTGCTCACAGGTTAAAGAGAAACGCAGAGCTGCAGAGCAGATTTGTGTAACACACCTGTGCTGCAAACATTTTCCAGATCTGGTGTCGGAGCTTTGGTGCCACCCAGAGGAGAGAAAATGGCTGGGTGGAGTAGTGTTCGGTCAGCTGATTCTTGACTCCTGCTGCCTTTTTAGGCGTGTCTACCCCCACCCCCACCCCCACCCCCACCCTGGCGTCACCAGCCTGCACGTGGCCTTTCTGCCTGTCGACTCTAATCTTCCTCCTAATTTCCTGTGAGATCCTGGCCTTCTGCAGGCTGCTTCTCCCCCACCCAGAGGAGGATCAGAGGCTACCAGAGACCATTAAATCAGGCCCCAGAGCAGCAGCAGCAGCAGCAGCAGCCAGGACGAGGCTCCGCTGAGGGAGAAGTGAGGGATCAGCTGGCAGCAGGGAGGAGATGTGCACCTCTGTGAGCGTGCACTGGGGCCAGCTGTGAGCTGATGCCCAACATTAGCAGCTCTGGCTTCACAATCTTTCTGCGATAAAAGGCTCAAACCTGAGTCTGAACAGCAGGTGGCAGCACGTGCTAAGGAATGAAAGAGGTAAAAGCCAAACTGAAGCAAACACGTATTTTTCTGTCGTTTTCATCCCCTGGTCTGTTGAATCCTTGCAGCCGCTGTGATGTAACTGAAGTGCAGCAGTTAACTGTGCAGTCGCTGAGCTGGGGAGAAGAATTCATCACAAATGCAGCCTCCTGGCTGCCAAAGATCATCCATCTTCCTCCCCTGGCTCAGTGAGTTTTATTGTTTTACCCCACAGCTCAGTTAGTGCCTCTTCCTCAACACCAGGTCCCTTTCAGAAACCTCCCACTGCACCATTCCCAAAGTCTCCCTCCATTTTCCATCCATGAGAGGAGACAACGCTGGATGAATAATGTTTATTTTTGTGAGTAAATCTCGGTGAGGCTCGATCACCATCTGCCTGTCTGGTTTCCTGGAGCAGAGAGGCTTTGGTCTAGCCAGCGCTGCACGTAACAGTCACACTCCTGGACATGTGTGGGCGCCGAGGCACATTGGGGAGAAAGTGCTAGACGGGAGAAAATGAAAGGATTTTTTTTTTTTTTTGCTGTCTGGACAACATGGCCTGTTCTGACTGTTCTGTTCCCTCGCTCGGCTTGTCCTCAGCTCACACTCTTTCCTACTTAATATTCCAAAAGAGTCCATCTTGTCTCAGCGCTGCTGGTTTCTCGCTTGTTTTTTAACGAAACCTTCAGGTACCGATGACCTCAGTGTGTGAGTTTATGCTTTGGGCGGTTGCGCGGTTGATTCATGCAGCGACCTTTGCAGGGCTGGATGAGTGCTGGCAGTGGGACGGTGTGAGGATGGCGTCACCTCGCCAGTGTCAGCGCCCCCAGCAGGGTGTTGAGTCCCTCCCAAACATCAGTGGTGGAGCTGGACCTCTGAGGCTAAAAATGCAGGAAACATTGAGAGATAAACCAGAAACCATGCGTGTGATTCTGCCCTTGTGTGTAGTAGGTGGTCAAGTGTGGGTCAGCGCACATGCAAGGATGATGCTACATCTGAGCGTAGGTCTGATCTTCCACACACACTCCATAAACATGTGATCCTGCTCATGAGCCTGTGATAAACATCTGAGCTTCTAGTTGCATCCCAAGGTCAGGTTGTGAGTGTTTTCTGTGTTAGCACTGACAGAAAGCCAACCAATCATCTTCGGTGTTTGGTTAGCTTCAAAGAATGTTCCCACTTCAAAAAAAAACACAATTAAAAATGCATCGAGCAGGCCAGATGATAAGTGATTTCCAGACACACCGTTATTCACGAAATGCTGCCAAAAACCGAGGGCGTCCATCATCGAGGCCGCCACATGAAACCGTTTCGTAACAAATGTTAAATTGAGTTAAATTATGCAAAAGAACATTTGGGACAGAAAGAACAGAAGATTTATTCCTGGGCTGGTTTGAACACAGACTAGTTGAGCTGTCCGCCTACTCATCGCCTCAATCACGGAGCCAGCACGGCTCGAAACGCTAATGATGGTTATTATCCCAGCGACTGGCAGCTCCATTTGCATGTGTATCTGTGAAACAGAAAACAGGCCGTCCTCAGAATCAGACTGTTCCTGTGGGCACCAGGCGAGAGCCTGCTCTGATTCACAGCATCCTGCCGGAGCTCTGAATAGCACGGCTGCGTGACGCTCCATGGCTCACCGTGTCCAAACCAAATTAGTCCACCATTTCCTGCAAGTGGAGCGGAGAATCCCAGGGAAACTCCGTCCCTCATTGGATGCTGGAAGCGTCACCGCAGGAAGCAGGGCCATGTATGTATCCTCTCCCTCCCGCTGAGCTCCACGGCTGCACACTGGGCAGGATTCTTTCCCACTGGTGGAGGATCTGCAAATGCTGTTTATTGCAGGTGTTGTAATGAGTGTGAGCTGTTTCGTTTCAAAGGCTCAGTCACATAACTGGAATCTGCATCTTCACTCCAGCTGTCAGCGGTGATCTGCATGGCTCCGCGGCTGGTGTCGTCTGCTCTGCGGGGGTGGACTCTTACACAACCCAAAGGCTGCAGAAGGCTGCGCTTCACATGTATGCACCTCCAATGCTGCAGGTGGTTCAGTCTACTTCATTTTTCTGCTTCAGGAAACACACACACACCCCAGTTTATCCTTGTCTCCGTTTTGTTTGTCTCCTCAATTTTTTTTAAAAAAAGGTGCAATTTAAAGCAGGGCCACGCCGTTGAATCACACTATTTAATCCTCAGCCTTAAATTCTCAGTGTCATATGTAACCTTTTCCTCCACAGAAAGTGAACCTGAACGAGAGCTATTCAATCCTTCCCTGTAAGGAAGTAAATGCTTAGCAGGTCAAATGCCCCCAAATCTATATGTTAAACACATGATAGATAGATAGATAGATAGATAGATAGATAGATAGATAGACAGACAGACAGACAGACAGACAGACAGATAGATAGATAGATAGATAGATAGATAGATAGATAGATAGATAGATAGATAGATAGATAGATAGATAGATAGATAGATAGATAGATAGATAGATAGATAGATACTCTATTAATCTCTAAGAGAAACTCACAAGAGGCTCACATCTGGTGCAGACTGACCAGACGTGTGTGTTAATAAACTCTTGATTTATTTTCAGGCTCTACGTGCCTGTGCGCGTACGCGTAAAGTCGTTCGAGGACATCTGTCTGGGGGCTGTCTGGGTCCCCGGCACGATCACAATCAGCTCTTTTTGTTCTCTCCGCGCCCGTCTGCGGAAAATAGCCCGTCTCCTCCGCGTCGTGACCGTCTGCTCCGCCGCTTTCTTCAAGAACTCCGGAAGCAAGCCTCCAGATGGAGAAGGAGGCTGCAACATCCGCGCCGACCACCGCGCCACGGCCAATCGCCTTCCGCCGAACCATCCCGACGCCGGCATTCCCTGCCGTGCGTAAGGAGGGGGGGCGGAGCCGGGGAAAGCTCTGTCACGCTGCGTGGGCGGGTGAGTGGATAGTAAAGGAGCCGGTGCGGAGCTATTTAACAGAGAGCGGAGAGGAACCGACCCAGCGAGCAGCTCCAGCCACAGCGCAGCCGTTTCAGCACCAGCGCGCCCGGACAGCGACACAGCCTCCCTCCCCATCCCAACTAGAGCATCTCTCCCAGCGTCCGCCATGGTTCTCATCTGGACCCAGTTCGGTGTCAATCACAAGAACGTCAATGTGAAATGCAAAGTGCGGGTCATGCACCGCGGGGACAGCGCGGGCTCGTCGTCATCAGCGGTGAGTGCTTCCCTTCTCTCCTTGAACGCCTTTTATTGGCTTTTTCCTGCCAGTTTGATGGATCGTTACCGCGCCGGTGTGGTGCTGCGGGCTCATTTCAACGCAAGCCGGCTCTTGCGCGCTCAGCCAATCGTGGCAGAGGAGTGGTTGTCGTTGGGGGAAATCTGCTTCCCCCTCGCACGACCCCAGCCCCACAGATGGCAGCTTCTCAAATTTCCTGCAGGGCTGAGATGAGTGTTTTTATCCCCCCTCTGGAGGGCATCGCCACCTGTGGGGCTGAGTTAATGCCTGGAGGGTCTCCTGCCTCATTACTGATGATGTGTTCAAAGCGCAAAAATCTTCCTCTTTGATCAGATTTTTCTGAATGGTGACACCATGGTGCGAGTCTCATGTCTGATTCTTCCTGTTTCCGTAGGAGGGCAGCAAGTCTGAGCCCGACACGCCGTGCCTGACCCCCAAGCCCACCGGCAAAGACTTCTACAAAGTGCTGGGCGTCTCTCCTGAGTCCAACGAGGACGAGATCAAGAAGGCCTACAGGAAGCTGGCCCTCAAGTTCCACCCCGACAAGAACAGTGACGCAGATGCAGAGGACAGGTTCAAGGAGATCGCAGAGGCTTACGAGATCCTCACAGACCCTACGAAGAGGAGCATATATGACCAGTTTGGGGAAGAAGGTGGGTTCCTTGAACCACATCACTGGACTCTGCTTTCTGGATTTCGTTGTTGTTTTTCTAGATTTGGGCTTAAATGTTTACATTTTGTTCTCTTTTGTGTTTTCAGGCCTTAAAAATGGGGTTTCTAGTGCAGCCCAAGGCAAAGTGTTCCGCAACCATTTCCACGGCGACCCCCACGCTACCTTCTCCGACCACTTCGATTGCTTCTTCGGCTCCGACTTTGACGGCGAAGACGATCTGTTCAACCCCTTCAGGCGGTTCCCCTTCAGCCACGTCAACGGGTTCGCCGGCCACGATGGCGGGCCCCGCAGGGGTCAGGGCAAAGAGGTGGTGCACGACCTGCCGGTGACCCTGGAGGAGGTGATGCACGGCTGCACGAAGCACGTGAAGGTCACCCGAAGCCGCCTGAGCCCAGAAGGCCACGGCCTGAGGTCCGAGGAGAAGGTGCTGAACGTGGTGGTGAAGAAAGGCTGGAGAGCGGGGACCAGGATTACCTTCCCCAGAGAGGGGGACGAGACGCCCAGCAGCACCCCGGCCGACATCACCTTCATCCTCAGGGACCAGGAGCACCCCAACTACAGGAGGGATGGCTCCAACATCGTCTACACGGCCAAGATCTCCCTCAAAGAGGTGAGTTTGGAGAATCCAGCTCAGGCTTCTGAACATTTCTACACTTCTAGAAATCAGACACTCACAACTAGGACAGAGTGTGCAAGCCCCCAGCTTCCACCAGGCTAACAGACCCCCACGAACAGAACAGCAGCATCCTGCCATCGCCACGGTTACCTCAGCAGCCCCTGCAGAGAGAGAGGCTATATTTAGCCTCACGCTTGACAGCCCCCACGGTTCACACTCCACTCTCCCTCTCAGTGTGCTGCAGACTCCTCTGCCTCTCCGCGGCGTGCAGAGAGGCCGTGGTTTTTGGCTCGCCGTGGCGCTGGCTCTCACTCTGACTCGCCCACGCGTAGATTAGCAGAGAAACAGGCGCAAAGAGCCCCGTTGCGAAAGAGCTCCTCCATCTTCCTGCGCCTCCTTTCAGTCGCTACAAAAGCCCTCCACTCCCACACACACCTGAACAGCGCACCCATTATAACATCTGTGGCACCTTTGGGTTGTGTAACAGAGAAACTCGAAACCTGGAGAGACAGACGCTCCATATTTATCAGTTATGCAAGCTGACACCTTTGGAGAGCAGCATGTAATTGATTTTTTATTCATTCTGAGTCAATATCATTCCATTCAGGCCAGTTAGAAACGCTTATGAAACAGCTTCTAAATATAACCAGTCTGTATAACTACATTTCCCTGCTTTTCTTTCCCTCTCCAGGCTCTGTGTGGCTGCACCGTTAACGTTCCGACCCTCGACAGCCGGACGATGCCTGTGCCCTGCAGCGATGTCATCAAGCCGGGTGCCATCCGGCGCCTGCGGGGCGAAGGCCTGCCCCTGCCCAAGAGCCCGTCCCAGCGTGGTGATCTGCTGGTGGAGTTCCAGGTGCAGTTTCCCGACAGGATCCCGCCTCAGTCCCGCGAGATCATCAAGCACAGCCTGGCCCAGTGCTAGCCGGGCCGCTGACGCCACGTCAGCGCGCGTGACCCTTGCTGCTGGTGCACAAACACAGACTTCGCCTAAGGTGCTTGTATCACAACCAGTCACAACCTCTTATTGTGTTTGGAGCTGGCGTAGATCAGTGAGGGGAGGACTTTGTGCAGGTACGACGTGCGCGTGGAACGCGGCATGAGCA
The DNA here is from genome assembly GCA_016586285.1 of Arothron firmamentum. Taxonomy (NCBI): domain Eukaryota; kingdom Metazoa; phylum Chordata; class Actinopteri; order Tetraodontiformes; family Tetraodontidae; genus Arothron; species Arothron firmamentum. The sequence continues at coordinate 67,619 of BJFM01002300.1, read as the reverse complement.
GCAAGAGCAGAGCTGATGAATAGCTTCTTTGGTATCCGAGGACGAGCATCGACTCAGTAGCCCTTTCTCTTGAGCAAAAGGATCTCTGTACTGTTATACTTGCAAGCTTACAGCAGGATATCAGTGTGTAATTCGAGTCTGTACAGACTTAAAGCTGAACGGCAGAAATACATTTTTTTAAAGTAGTTATATGGTGCTCATATGACCAGTTGTTTGCATTGATTTGTTACAATAGCAAAATGTACTTGTGTGCAAAGATCTTCTTTGTGTACAAAATGCAAAAAACATTGTCTCTAAAAGAGATTCATCTGTCAAATGTTCTATTGAATTATTTGTATTGTTTCTATATAATCTACCTTGATGCATGAAAAAATAAAGAAAAACAAATGACTCTGTGGTTGTTGTTTTTGGAGATTTAATTCTCAACAGTTGGCAGATGGGTGTCAGAATGGAGCCACTACTGCCCTTCTCTACATGAAAAATACATTTATTTGAATGTTTTTCATAGCTGTGCACTCTCACACAGATTAAAAAAAAAAAACCCTGCTTTATATTAAAAATGTCAACAGCAGTACCACAAACACTGTTTTTATCTCATCTGACATCTAATCTTCCACCCATCGCACTTCTGTTGCTTTATCCCTTAACAGGATGACAGAGAACATCTAATCTGATCCTTTCCTTGAATGTTAGCAGTGGTTTGAACTTTGTTACAAAGTTTGTCTGTATTTACTTCCATGACTCACAAGTGCAGACTTTCAAACTGACCCTGCGTCCTTGAGGCGGCGCAGCGGCCCGGGGATCTGTCGCCATCTAGTGGCCATTAGATGCTGCGACAAGGCGGACATTTCTGCACAATCGGTTCCACCTGTGGATCTGCAGTCGACCTCGCTGCAACCTGAGTCCGGCTCCCGGAGCCGCGTCACATCCTTAAGCTGTCGCTGACGGTATTAGTTTGCAGTGATGAAGTCTGAACAGACAACAGGACAAATTTGGATTGTGTTTACATCTGACGGGGATTGCTCTATCCTGAAATTAGACAACGACTACGTTGAAACGGAGACTGATCCACCTTGATTGACGCACCTGCGCCATTAGACACAAAGCGAAATCTCGGCCGAGATCGGCAGTTCTCTAAAATTCCGTTGGGATTAAATTTCATCTGGGATGAAATGTCGCAGGTAACTCAGGTCACGCCGAAGGATCTGGCGGAGGGTCATCCGGTGACAAACCTGACTTTGGTCGTCCTGTTGTTGATCCCCTGCGTGGTCATTTTGCTGCTGCTCAACTGTCTGTTTCTGGGCTACAAGTTAGTGATGCTGTCAAAGAGGAGCAGCAGGCTGGAGCCGGGGAACACGGAGGAGATGCTGCTGCACTCCAACCTGCAAAGAGTCGGACGTCTGACGGACGATGATTTCGTCCCGCTGCAGCAGCCTCGAAGAGCCTACATGTCCCTGTCGGAGCCCGTTTTGGCCCATCCTGTCACCTCCTCCAGGGCCTCATCCAGGGAGAGGGTCGGGGTGGATCCCAGGTTTCGGCTGCTGAGGCCGGATGGAGCGACCGGATCCGGATCCCTCAGGGCCCCCAGCACCATCCGGGCCACCTCTTCTGCGGCCTGTTTCTCCCCGAGACCCGGCCTGCCCTCCTGCTCACGGACATACAGCATCAGCAAAGCGGCTCGGTGTCGAAGTGCACCCGTCCTCCCTTCATCCAGTGATTCGGAGGCCGAAGTCAGGGTCAACCTGGTTCCTCCAAACTCCCCAGAGGTAAGAAAAATTATGTACAAAAACAAAAATGGTATCCTTTGTGGTCTTAAATAAGCCTCCAGCCCTCTTAAATGTCTTAAACTGTTACAGTTTATGTCGTGTTTCCCAGCCACTCAAATTCTGTTTAATGCTGAAGGTTTGTTTTGGTTATTTTGATGGAAGATATGGCAGGAACTGAAAAAGATGCGTTTAAAGATCACAGATGTGCACATTACCAAAGAGAAACGGCATCAACGGAACACCAGAGGAGCTGCTTCATGTTTAAATAAAGCAATGACGGTGTCTTGAGTTCCTCCTCTCAGCAGGAGGCAGAAGGTGGGGCTCCCAGCAGGTATCAGATGCTTTCAGATGTGAACCCAGCTGGTGCAGTGCACATCGAATGCGAGTACCCCGACCCTGCATCAGAGGCGTCTGGCACGACCACGTCTGCAGTGGGTCCAGGTCTGGACAGTGACTTTGGAGCCAGCGCGGGTACGTTTCAGTCTGACCGCTGAATGAGACGTTGGCTGCTGCTTGTTTTGAACTTGACCTGTGTGTTCTCAGGCGTTTCTCTGCGGATTCTGTCAGCTGACAGCGATGGCCTGTCCAACGGCGTGCTGTCCTCGGCGTTGGAGTGGGATTATTACGACCCCTGCTACGTCAAACAGAATCAAGTACCTAAACATAAACACCCCAGGCCTGCAGTGCACACCAAACAGTACTGGGTGTAAAACGGACCAGTTTTATAGTTTTTAAATGTTTTATTTAAGTATTTGTTGAACTCTTTACTTGTTTTGTTGCCTCACTAATCGCTGTGCACTAAAACTTATATTTTGAGGGGGGGAAAAAGCACCGTCACTGAGTTTTTTCAATATTTTACACATACCCTCAAGTTAGTATAAATCATTGTTTATGCACGTTTCACCATAATTTTGTCACTTTAATGATCACACTCAACATTCACTGTAATCATAATTAATATTGTTTGAAATTTTTTGATTCACTTTAAATAAACACTGAGTTTGGTCATTTCAGTGGCGTTGTCAATATCCTCACCACTAGGGGGCAATGTAGTGCAATCTAGCGACAGATGGCGCTTTAATCACCAAAGAAAATTAAAAACCTAAACTTCCAAACAAGACACCGGGTTGAATATTTTATTCTGTTGAGAGACAACTGTACATTAAATCAAGTGCCATTTGATATTTTTGTTGTTGTTCATGAAGTTACAACTGGCGCCTAACTATGCAAACAAAAACCAAATCAAAAATTTCACTCAAAGCTGGAAAGGAAATTCAACACAATTTGCTTGAGTTTCGCGTCGGAGGCTTCAGAGATTTTGCCATCGGCCCTACAAAGAAGAAGGGGGGAAAAAAGATCAAATCAACGGAAACCTTCAAACAAAAGTCACCAGTTCTGCTAGTCTGAAACGTACTTGATAGCTCCCAGCAGGTCCTGGTGCTGGCTCAGGATGTGCTGCAGGAAGGCCTTCTCAAACCTGGTGATCTTGCTTGGTTCCATTTTGTCCAGGTGGCCCCTGACACCGGCGTAGATGACGGCTACCTGTTCTTCAATGGCCATCGGAGCTGAACCGGACACAGAAGTCAGAACAGATTCCACCACACGTGCTTGAGGATGCCAGGCTGACACTCACAGTACTGTCCCTGCTTGAGGAGCTCCGTCAGACGGACACCGCGGTTCAGCAGCTGCTGGGTGGCAGCGTCCAAGTCCGATCCGAACTGAGCGAAAGCAGCCACCTCGCGGTACTGGGCCAGCTCGAGCTTCATGGTGCCAGCCACCTGGTGGTAGGTAATTCCCCACTGAGAATTCATCCTTCACAAACACAGCTGACAAACGGGCGCCTGCAAAGGACGGCTCACCTGTTTCATGGCCCTGGTCTGGGCGGCCGAGCCGACACGGGACACGGACAGACCCACGTTGATGGCCGGGCGAATGCCCTTGTAGAAAAGCTCGGTCTCCAGGAAGATCTGAAGAGGAGAAGATTTATTGAGGTGGATGCGAGTTTGACTGGACTGGAGCCAGTCAGACGCTAACCTGCCCATCCGTGATGGAGATGACATTAGTCGGAATGTAGGCTGACACGTCGCCAGCTTGCGTCTCGATGACAGGAAGTGCCGTCAGGGAGCCGCCCCCAAAGTTATCGTTCATCTTGGCGGCTCTTTCCAGGAGACGGGAATGCAGGTAGAAGACGTCTCCGGGGTAGGCCTCACGGCCGGGCGGACGACGAAGCAGGAGGGACATCTGGCGGTAGGCGACGGCCTGCAGGTGGAGGAGCGATGGACTCTCCAAGTTCAGCTTTGTTAAACCCCAAATGAACAATCTGGTCAGCTGAACCTCACCTGCTTGGACAGATCGTCGTAGATGATGAGGGCGTGTTTGCCGTTGTCTCTGAAGTACTCCCCCATGGAGCAGCCCGAGTACGGAGCCAGGTACTGCAGCGGAGCAGCATCAGAGGCGGTGGCGGACACCACGATGGTGTACTTCATAGCGTCGGCGTCGGTCAGCCTTTTCACCAACTGAGCCACCGTGGATCGCTTCTGACCAATGGCAACGTAGATGCAGTACAGCTTCTTCTTCTCATCGGTGCCCTCGTTGAAGCGCTTCTGGTTGATGATTGTGTCGATGGCGATGGCAGTTTTGCTGCAACACAAGTTTAGATATGATGAGCAGCGGCTAAAACGTATCCAAGCGAGCCTCACGGACGATGTTCATGACCCAGCAGCAACTGTCGATCCGCTCAGATGCAGCAACACATCGGATCCATCCGAGCGGAACTTGCTTACCCAGTCTGTCTGTCTCCAATGATGAGCTCACGCTGCCCACGGCCAATGGGGACCAAACTATCCACAGCTTTGATACCAGTCTGCATCGGCTCCCTCACAGAGATACGGGGGATGATGCCAGGGGCCTTCAGACCCACACGCCTGCGGGTTTTGGAGCCAAGCGGACCCTGCCAATCGCAACACAGACAAGTTAGTTAAAAATGTGACAAATGAGGTTTACCGTTAAATACTTGACTTTATCCTGTCGTTTTTACCTTTCCATCGATAGCATTCCCCAGAGCGTCAACCACACGGCCCAGGAGCTCCTCCCCAACGGGCACATCAACGATAGCTCCTGTTCTCTTGACAATGTCGCCTTCCTTGATCAGCTTGTCGTTACCAAACACCACAACACCAACGTTGTCAGGCTCCAAGTTGAGAGACATACCCTAGAGAGACAGTCAGGAGTTACATCTGCTCTCACACATCCACATTAAATACTAGCGCAGGCAACAAACGATGTAGTGGACAAGTTTTACCTTCAGTCCAGATGAGAATTCCACCATCTCCTCAGCCTGCACATTCCTGAGACCGTACACTCTGGCAATACCATCGCCGATGGACAGCACGCGGCCAGTCTCCTCCAGGTCAGCGCTGGTGTCGGCTCCCATGATCTTTTCCTCAAGAATGGAAGACACCTCAGCCGTGCCTGGGGAAAAAGTGAGCAACATTCCAATATTTTGCAACATTGGTAAGTTGTTGTGTCTTTTTCTTCAGTTGATATAACTGACCTGTTTTCTGCAGCCAAGGGCGGCCAGTGTGCAGATTCTTGGCCGCTACACATGCTGCAGCGACGTTCTTGGACACCTGTCATACAGAAAAAATGAAATGTATTTATTCAAAGTAAATAAATAATAATCCGAGTCACATGCACATAAATCTAAATGTATTTTGTCACACAACTTTGCATAGACATGAACCAATCAATACCGCCATTGCCCTTTAAACCTGCATTTGAGGAGGAAAAAAGCTAGCATGAAGTAACAAAACTGACCTTCAAAGCCAGATTATCTACCTACATAGATTTTATTTCCCTAAACCGGAAATCTTGAAAAAAAAAACAAAAACATTGTCATATAAGATCTGTTAATTGAATGCGTCCCCAACACGCATAGAGAAGCCAGCTAACCCCGTGAAGGGCCCGGTGTCCTCAGGTTCAAATACGTGAGCAGAAAACTGCAACACCGCCTCGGCGATTCATTCGAGCAAAATTATCAATTCGTAAAAAATGTCGACGAAAATCGAAACTGACAAAATAAGATATGCTTACAAATCCAGCCCTGCGTGGAAGGGCGCGGGCAAGGGCCGCTGCAACGCGTACTGACAGCATGTTGGTGTCCTTCTGCGTGGATCCTGCTCCGGAGCGGAGAGAGAAGGATGGCGGACACGGTGACGATTTGGAGAAAGGTCGCTCTGACCCGGAAGTACTTTAAAATAAAACATTTACGTTTTGTTCCGAAAATGTTAATGCTTTTTGCGTTTGATCTTCAAATTATCCCACTTAATAATTATTTATTATATTTACTTTAGATAAAGTTAGATTTATATTTAAAGTTTTCCCCAGTATTTCCTTAAAGAGAATTTCTAATACAGGCAAAATTACTAACATATATAAATAGAAAAATGTGCGGTAGCTATTCATATTCAAAAACAATTCCGTCAACTGCATTTAATTTGAGTTTCTTTTTCCGGGCAGATGCAATACTCACGGTCCACCGACAGGGGCGCTCGCCCATGAGGTGATGCCGGAAGTGGCGCATATATCTTTGTGAGAGGCCGACGGAGACATTTTAAAATATACACACAGCTGGTGGCTAACGGCTAGCGCAGTGCTTGCGAAGGTGCGAGCTCACTGCGCCAGAATACGTTTAAACTCCTAAATGGTTTTGAGAAGTGATTAATTTGTGCATTGCGTGTGCATTTTAACTCACGTAGTTCGGTTGACACTTCAGTTTACCTAAAATGTTAGAAGGGTGACGCCGGGAAAAGAAGAATATAACTGACGCGACGGTAAGTTCATACTAACATTAGCGCAGCCCATTTTACGTGCTAAGTTGGCTATCGTTTTGACTGTGATAAGATTATCAGATAGCTGTTGCTATCCTGCCTCATTCGCCTCAGGAATGGCCAGATACTGTTTCCATTTATAGATATTGCAAGGCAGCTGTCTGCAACCGGAATATTTTTCCATGACTCGTCGTCTTCTGGCCAAGTTTGTTGAGTGTAAGGTTATGCCCGAGGTTAGCTTTGTTGCGTAGCTAAAAGTAGTGTCCGTAAACTGGCCACTGTACCATTGAAACGTTTAGCTCTTTAAAGTATTCCGTTCATGGCTCTTATTACACACTGGAATTATGACTTTACAGTACCCAGATAATATAAAATTTAAATTCTATTCAATCGTATCTCGACGCGAGCCGTCGATAATTTGTACTCCGTGTACCTTGGCAGAAAATAGAGAACAATTCTTGCAACAAACTAACTCAAAATATTGTTTATTTAAGCAATCTCAATTGATGCACAATAGTAGCTGACTACAGCATGCTAAAACACTTAGTTTAATGAAACAGACTAATAGTGAAAAGGGGCATTGTTTTGCGTGCACAGTATTTCATTCTTTCTAATGCTGATGTTGTGTGTCACGTCCAGTGCTTGTGGTGTATTAATTGTGGTTTTACTCAAATGCAGGACTGATACGTCTTAATGGCTTTAAGCTTTGTTAACCAAAAATAACTTCTTGCCTCACTTTCGCCTCTCAATTGGAATTACATGTTTTTTATTTCAGTAAGTGAGCTCCAGTCCAGGCACATTGGTCCATAATTGTTGGACCTTTGGGCTCTGGGCTCAACTGTAATGAAGATGGCCGATTCAGAGAAGGCACAGGAAATTGCTGACGCTGAGTGCCTTGATGAAGCCCAGTTAGTCACGTCATCTACCCAGGGAGAACAGGATGATCATCTGAAAACTGAGACGACCACCACGACCAGTTCACCCCAAAGGGAAAAAGAGGCAGACAGCCCGTTGAATATAGAGGGTGAGCAGAGTCTTCTCTCTATGCCCTGCCTAATGAAGGAGCTCCGTGGAGACTCCGCAGAGTCCCAGCATGCCTCTGCAGGGAGTGAGAAGCCTGTATCACATCATGCCTATGAAAGCGATTCTTCAAATCCCTGCATGCTTTCACCATCATCCAGTGGCCATCTCGCAGACTCAGACACACTGTCATCTGGGGAAGAACGTGCTGCTCCTCATGCAGGTGAAGAGGAAGAAGGCCACATGGAAGCTGAAAATGATACTGGTCAAACTACAGAAAAACAAGCATGTTCAGCTGTTGCAGGGGGGCGGAAGTCTCGACGGTCACACTCAGAGAGTGAAATGCCTCCTAATGCAATGGCTGCAAAGAAAAACCGCTGTCAGCCCGCCATTATAGCAGCAGGGGGACACGAAAAACAAACCAATGGCAAGTTATTAAAAGTCAAAGGTCACCGGAGCCAGAAACACAAGGAGCGAATGCGCTTGTTGAGGCAAAAGCGGGAGGCAGCAGCACGGAAGAAGTATAACCTGTTGCAGGACAGCAGCACTAGTGACAGTGAGCTTACATGTGACTCCAGCACCAGCTCTTCCGAGGACGAAGACGATGACACTTCAGGCGGGAGCAAGACAATCAAGACAGATATTTCAGGTAATGGCCAATGTACACTACACCTGTTTGAAACACAGTAGTACCACTGTCTACCCACTCATTGTAGCCACTTTCCATGTCATTTACAACAATGTTACTTGATAAAAGAAACATCAAGGCTTATGATAGTTAGCTGTCAGATACAATAACAGTTTATTCACAGGGAATAACTTATTAGATAACCCAACTAAAATTTATACATGCCACATAAAGAAAGAACATAGAACTGGGCCATGCAATGTCTTTGTAACAACAGTGTGGTATTGGTATTGCTTTATTTGTCTGTGGTTATTTTCCATCATTCTCCATCGTTTATTGTATATTTGCATACTCTCTATAGTTAGATGGGTCCGTGCCCACTCAGGTAGTAGCTCAGTATTCTGTCGTTGTCTTGTTTGCATGCTTGTGTGCATCTAGAGGGCAGCCATACTTCAAGTCATGATGTGATATAATCTGATTTGCATCTGATTGTTCCATGTTATATGTTCTAAAATTTAACAAACGACCTGTTTGGCTACATTCACACTGCAGGCAAAAGTCAGTTTATTTGGGTCCATTTGAGACCTGGGTCCATTGTTTTTCCTCTTTTCACTAAGTACATTTACATGCATGCAAGAAAACTGAATTCCCACGTTGGTTCGATTACATAAAATGCGTGTGGACGCCTTAACTCGATTAAAACTAGCCCAGAGAACTCCGCATAAAGTCAGACTAAAGCCCTCAGATAGCTCAGTAGTGAGTTGATGTACGAGAGCATGGGGACAGTGAGCTAGCCTGTGCGATCTGCACATGCGCTACATTTCGCCTCTATTTCACTGACCTGGACGCAGAAGCATCCCACCGAGTTGTTTCCAGCCTGCCGTGTGCGGTACCAACCAGTAGGAACCTCGTGAACCATGGCCAAGTATTTATCAGCTGAGGAGGAGATGCCAAGGGTGTTAGAGCAGATCCAGGAAGGTGGAAGCATCTCAAACAATCTATAACGGCAAGAAAAACAATTTAACAACTGGCCATAGTCCTGCAACCTGCACTTACTTCCCCATTTTGGAAGAAGCCCCGAATGTGAGTGGTTTTGATGTGGAGGAGACCCCAGAGACCCTGTCGGCTTTTGAGGAGATCCCCCTCGTCTGTGTCTCCACCACAACCAACTCCAAGCAGCAGCAAAGAGTGGATGTCTGATGAGCACTCCAGACCAGCGTTTACCTCGTGAGTTCAATATTCTCTCTCTATCTAGTTCATGCTGGTTTTAGGCAAATGCTCAATAATAGGTTAATGCTAGGCATCATATTATGCCTATTTGCACTTAACAGTAATACATGTGTGTGTAACATCCTTTGAATTATAGTGTGTGATGCCCAAAATTTTGCTCTGCAATAATTCCCATTGTGCCACCATTAGGGAGGAGAAGACACCAAACCTCACGGTTTAAGACACCAATGCAGGAGATGCGGAAGATGCAGAGGGAACTCCAAATGCTGGAGCAGCAGCAGAGTCTCCAGGCGCGGGAGCAGAAGCGGCGTGAACGTAAGGAAGATGGACCAACAAATGACCATGAGATGCAGCGGTGGATTGTGAGAATGGTGAGCAGTGTTTGGCAAAGCAGCCCAGCAGCATGTCCTCAGTCCCACATACCACAACATGTAGTCTCCCAGGTGTTGCAGAGGGGGATCGTGTGTGGGCGTGTGGATATGTATACATGTAAATAATGTTTGCTGTGTGTGTGCTGTTTGAGAGTTCCAATACTATGATTAAAAAGAGTTGTGTAAAACACCGTGGCCTTATTGTTTTTATCCAGTACAAATGAAAAGTACATTAGAATTTAATTTGATTTATACATTTGCAATTTCACATTGAGCTGGGCACATGCATTCATCTACAACAGTGACCGACACGGAGGAAATTTTGCTCTCAGGCACTCGGAACTTTCTTACTTTTTGGGCATCAGAGCCGTCTGAGCCCTGGAATGACTGAACACCTGGCTCCACCCATAACTTCACTCCTGCTAACTGCTTTATCGACAGACGGTTCACATAAATTATTCACGCCAGTGGAGCGAGACGTGTAGTCCGATTTACATGCACATGAAAACGCCCCCGCTGTGTTTATTGAAGAAGATCCTTGACTGCACGTCATAGAAACTACAAGTGCAATAGAGAAAGTAGTCACTCTGCATTGTTGGAGTAGTTCAGCAAAGCTGCCCTGGTGTCAGTCCCCTCTGGAGTGACCTTGCCTGGCAGTGCCTGTGAATGTGTGCATGTCTGTCAGGAGCTCAGCCACCAAATTACCTCCATGTTCCTCGCAAATGTGGAGTACACACCAGGTCAGTGATAGTTTCTCACTAAGCTCCGTTTTACCGTCATTTCTCTTTTTTTGGTCATCTTCCTATCAGTCTTCCAAAAGCTATTTCAACAACAGATTGTTCACTCCTCATCCGACAGGTGAAAATGCGCCCTTCAGTTGTCAGCGCACGTGTCAGCAAACGATTGTCCCCGCATCTCAAAGTTGTCTGTCCACTCACTCGCTGTGAACTCCATTAGGACAGCTCTCTCCTGCTAATCTGAGTGATTGGGTTGCCATGGTGATGCGCACAAACTTTTTGGTGTGTAATGGTTGTCAAACAAGGCTTTGGTGCATTAGCAGCACCACTAGAGTGTTTGAGAGCAACGGGAGAGCTGAGGTTTCGAGGAAAGAATTCCCACAACTAACCAAGTCAGTTAAACAAGTAATTTTTGTTGAAAACGGATTATTGAAGAGCATGTGTGTGTCAAATGGATTATTTGCAATATTATTAATAATCGAGTGCGAGATCCTTACCTCAGGGTCGGTGCCCATAAAGGTTAAAAAAAAATAAAAAATGTGAACAATAATCTGATCTGACCAAAACAAAAACTCCTAATTGAGCATGACGAGCTGCAGCGTGAAGGTAGCCTTACTGACTACTGATGTACACCATGTAGAGAGACGGGCCACCGGCGGGTAGTCATTCAGTGTTGTCATTGTCTTGTTTGCATGCTGTGGACATCTACAGGGCAGCCATTCTTCAAGCCATGATGTGTTACAATCTGACTTGTGTTACTGTCCTGTTTTGTGTCCTAAAACTTAACAAACGAGCTCTTTTTGTCCTCGGCCTTTGCCTTAGTGTGAGGCTGCAACTTTAGTGTTTTTCTGTCATCTGCATCTGACCTTTAATGTGCGTAGCGAACATTTGAGTACGATCTCATTACAGTGGCAAACAGGCGGTCTTCTGCATTGGGTTCTGTTGCACAACTAAGCCAGATATAATTTCTGTGGCTAGTAGGAATACCTTGTTGCATTTTTTTATCATTGTCTGCGGTGTTGTAGTATCTCGGTTTCAAACTTTGTCTTTTTTTAACAGTAAGGAACATATTATTTTCCTTCTGGTTATTGATTTACGACTGATTCAAGAATTTGGGTCAGTTTAGTCCGGAATCATGATACCGTTAGTATTACAAGGTGCTTACTTCTGATCTTCTTTCTAACCTACTTTTTCAGAGAGCTGTTTTTCCTGAGAAAGTATAGAATATATTTACATAGAGCTGCTTATTGGAGTTATTAGATTATTTTTTGTGAAACTAATGGATCCTTAAGTCCTCTGAGTGAGTCCCCCAACACACTTAGTTATCCTTCCCCAGGGATTTATCGACAGTCCGATGTTTTTTGACCATTTTTTTTCATCCTGTAAAGATTTGAGCTCTAGACCTGCATGATATAGTTCATCAGCATGACAGAATAAATCTGCACGTAATCAACCTCATTTTCTTTTTATACAAAAGTCCACCTCCGAAGCATGACAGTGCCACTGTGTTTTCTTATGGCTTGGCCTCAATGTCTTTAAAGCTGGCTTCAGACGTTCAGCGGAGAGATCCAGAGTGGGCGCCCACATTCACGGGCTGCTGGACAGCGGCACGTGGGACAGGAACGGCATCGGCAGCGTTCTGGAGGAGGCCATGACGCGCTTTGCTGCGATGCAACGCCAGACCGAGGAGCGTTTCCGCGTCTGGATGGAAAGGCTGGCGCACCTCGACTCGGACAACGACTCGTCCAAACGCTCGAGCGACGCTGTAGAGGGACAGCAGCACCCCTCCCAAGAGCCACGCCCGTCCCCCCCCAGCTCCTACCTGCCATCGTCGGAGTCTGCAGAGACGATGGCTGCCTATATGATGGCACAAGAGAGCAGCAGCGTCAACCCCACCCCGATGAACAACAACATCCTACCTGAAGCTGTCACTCAGAATGGAAATCTAGCCGTCCCTGACCCCGAACTCTTGAATGTCTAGATTACAATCAGACTTGCCCATAACTGTTTCAATCCCACCAAGTTAGACACGACTAATGCAGAAGCTGCGGCCATGGCTGTCACTCTGCTTCACGCTTCAGTGCCCTCGACACGTCCTTTAAACTGAACCCAGCGCATCTAACGGCGCTGAATCACTGTGATGGTTCCATCCAGAAGAGCTCCCCATCTGTTGCTGTGGCTCCTGTGTCACAGACACAGGCTGTATCTCAACACCAAACAACAGATTCTCTCTGTCTTAACACAGAATACTTCATTACTTTGATCTATACAGAATGTGCATTACAGCTTCTGTCCAGGGAATAGACTGTGAGGTGCTGCTGCGTGATAGCTACTATCTTTTTATTGGAACTTGACGTTGAAAGACGGAGCATCGGATTGTTTTCTTTAGAAATGAGGGTCAACACTACTGTATTAATATTTGGATGCAGCGACCTTGATGGTGGCATAGCTTTACTGAGAAGAGAAGAGATTGCCTATAAATGGAGACATTCTATACACAGTTGCTTTTTAAAAATGTTCTACATAGATCAAATGTCTTTTATTTTATCCTTTAAACACAATTGTTGATATTGCTGTTTTCTGCAGTACCAGATGAAGGAAGAAATGAGTTTTTCTTTATGTTGCCTATTTATGAGTGTCAGATTAGGGCTCCTGTGATGTGGCCTTAAGCTGCAGCCGTAACGGCCTCACTTCCTACATTAGTCACCCTGTTGATTTTTGGTTTTGCACTGATCTTCCCAACAAGGCACCGTTTTAAGCAGCTCTGGCACCAGTCTAACCAGTACATAGTGCTAGTACAGCTGCAGTATGGTGCCTGGATAATGTTTACTAACACCCGGGTGACAAGTGGCCTTCTGTGGTTCAGATCCTGTGGTTTAGAGGCGTTTCGTCTTCCTCCACACCTCCCATCATGCTACTTCCACTCATTCGGACGACAACGCTGCCCCGACTCTCAACACTAACACTCTAAATCTTTGGCCTCCTCATATTTATAGGGTATTTAATGTTGCATTTTAAGTGTGTAAATGTAGCCATCCGACTGTCACCTCCACATATCTGGTTTGCATGTGATTATATTTGTATATAGAATGTGCAAGGCCACATTAGATTCCACCAGCAGCAGCATGCATGCGGGCTGTAGCATCGCTTATGCTGGTCAGCGGTGGTTGATGAAACATTTTAATATTTAGTTGCTTTGTCTCTGCCTAATCCTTTTGGTTTAGATGGTTTGCATATTGTTGTTCTAATGGCCTGTTTAAGTACAAACACAGTAAAGGAAGGAGAGAGCATACAGTCTAAACATGACAACCCTGAGGACAGTCCGTTGTTTACCAAAGAGACTATCCTGGTTTACATTCATCACTTTCTACCCATGATGTTGGCCTTAATATCAGGAAGCGCTTGATGGATCTTCCCTGGTCTCTTTTACAGGCTAGAACAATGCTAATCGTTCCCGCTCTTCCACAGTGCTAATCCTCCACCCTTTAGGTTTTGTTCCCGCTACATTTCAGACTCTTTTGTATTGACTGTATCCTTGTGTAGTTTTTATGTGAATGGAATTATTTTAAAAGCAATAAATGAAGAGAAAGGAATAAAGGTCTAAATTGTGTAGCTCTTCTGCAGCGGAGAATCTGGCTTCGAGCGTGTTGCCGTGCGACAGCGTCCGAGTCCCCACGTCTTCCTCTTCTTTGCAGGCTTGATTTGAATAATGAAGTGTTCTCTTTGTTCTCTGCAGACGGGCCTCCAGTAGTGGGTCACTATGATATTTCAGACACTGATTCAGACCAGGAGAGTATGAGTGTGGAGGCAGTCCGGCCCACGGTGATAAAGCATGAGCTAAAAACACACAGAGGCCAGGATTTGGCAGCTCACTCTGGGTGTATAAGAGCTCTGAGCTCGATCTCAGGTCAGTTACAAACCCAGTAAACTGATCATTTCCACTACTCCCAGTGAAACCAGGGCATTTAGAGGCGAGAGGGGTCCTCACTGAGCACCATCCTCTCAGGGAAGAATGCTCCTCATACTTTCTGTCTTCTCTCGAGGCTACAGAGTCTGGCGTTGCCATGCTCAGCGCCACAGCGCGTGTTGTCGCGTCTCCCTGCAGCGCTGCCATCTTTCCATCCCTGTCTTCTCCTCTGCAGTCTCTCAGAAAGGCCTGAAACTCTTAACGGTCCGCTCTTCCTCTCGCTTTGTCACTCCCGCTCTCTCGCTTGTTTCAGGTCACGTGGAGGCGAAGCTGATGCACAAGGAAGACTCTCATCTCAAGGGCCAGATCAATGTCGCTTCCTCCGACAGCGAGGTGGAAATAGTGGGCGTGCAAGAGAAAGCACGGTAAAAGACTGACCTGGAGACCGCCTTCTTTTCACTGACGCTCTTTTAAACAAATGCCCGCTTTGTCCCTCTCCAGATGTGCCCATCCGAGCGGAGGGGTGATCAAGAGCCTCTCCTCCTGGAAGGAGAACTCAGTGGAGCAGTTGAACAGCACAAATCAAGCCCAGCTCTGGACTACTCTCAGCCCTCACCCCAACTGGGTCTCCCCTCCTGAAGTCGTGGACCTCACACTGGACGAGGACGCTGGACACAAATACCTACTTTAAAGGACTCGTGCACTGAAAACATGACTCTTCCTCTCACTCGTCATCCTTCTGGCCTCCACCTTCCAGCTGAAATAGCTGCAGCCTCACTTGCGACGGCTCACGGACTCTTCCTGCTCCAGAGAACCTGTTTTTTTGTTTATTTTTTGCTCTTTAACTGTAATTCATGTATGAAAGCCATTCTACTGAGGTGTTTTCCTAGTTTCTTTAGTTGTGATGGTGACACAGCACGTAAATTGAGTGCATGTGAGAGTGACGTATCTGTAAATTATAGCAATACCGTACCTTTGTTTGATACCTCGGTTACTCCTCGATCACAGATGTTGGTAGACATTTTTCTAGCGTGCTTGCACACTATTTAAATTCAGTTTAGGTTCTGCTTAATAACATGAGCTTCATTTAAACTGCAATTCTGCAGTTAAACAGAGCAAACACACTAATCATTCAGCAGGAGAATTGCGTACGTTGGACACATTTTAGTTGGATTTTAGAGGGTCTGCAGGCGAAGTGTTGGTCTGCAGATGTATGACCCTGCAAACACCTTTAAACCTCTGGACTTCCCTTTATCACAACTGAGGATTTTTTTGAATACTGCAAAGCAATGAATGCCTTGAAATGTGCACTATTTTCTTTCAGAAGAGTATAAAGCATATTCTTGTACCTTACAAAGCAGTGCGTTTTGCTGTTCCAGTAAATATTTTAATAATAGATGTGAATTTAGCACCCACGTCAAAGGAACCACAGTTGAGTTTTTCTGTATGAACTGTGAAGCAAATTTACTTCTGCTGGTCACAGAAGGGAAGAGGAAATATAAAATGAAACCAAAGTCTACTTAAAGTTTATGTTATCTTCCCTTCTTCTCTGAAATCTCTGTGCTGGGAAGCTGGGGTATTTCTTTGTGAAATTAACTCTAGATTATTTTATTGTGATGGTATTTTTTTTTCTCGTCTTTAGGCCAGTTTTTTTTTTCCACAGTTTGCTGCTAACTGCTGCATTCTTTTACCAGACCACTTCTGCTTGCAAAAAAAACAAAAACAAAAAAAAACAAAACAGCTTTGTGTTTATTATAAAATGTTAGGAAGACCCTTAGTAATAGCTGTTTGGTAGAAAAATAAGTGGATGATACTCAACAGTTTCACATAGCATGTTTGGTCACACCTCCATCCTCAATTCTAATACTATTCTCATCTATAATTTAACCATGTTCTTCTCTTCTTTTTTGTTTTAATCTACTGTCAGTATTTTGATTTAACAAAAAATGTTTAATTTGTTGCTTTTACAACTCCCTGAAATTCTATATGTAGAACAAAAAAATATTTTAAAACTAAATAAATAGCGTTATTTAATGATTACTCTTGTATTTGTTTTTTTTCTCCTCATATATTAATATGCTGATTAAAAACAGCTCTGCACAAGTGTGTGAAACAATGGAGCTAAAGTCTTTTTTCTGCAGCCACACAGTCTAGACAACTGGCTCGCTGTGAACAATGCAACTTCACCCACCCCTGCAGAAGTGCTGTGCTGGGTCAAAGGTTGCACGGTGACACCTGCCACTAGGGGGACATATGGAGTTCACACGCAGAAGACAAAGAGAGCGCAGCAATTCAGCATGCAGAGGCCCTTCCATGCAACCAAAGCCCTCTAGCCAGCTCTTTTCACCACCGGGGCGGAACATCAGCTGTATGCTAATTTTTACAGGGCAGCGGTGCTCCGGAGAGAGCGCACGTTGGCTCGCTCTCAAAAGGCGGAAATGGCCCCTCCTGCAGATGTCTTCTTATTGTTAGAAGATGGAGCTCAGACACTGTGCTGCTCAAGTAGAAGTATCAGCTCTTTCTAGAGCCACTATAAGATATTCAGAGTTCAGGAGCGAGTCCTGGGCTTTGCATAATCTATGAATGACACCGTTTATCTTCTGTATTTCATGTTTGACCTATTTGGTTAAACTATAATCTTATTATTGTCTTAATAACAAGACAATAAAGACAACAAACTTCTGTCTCTTAATAAGAGACAGACGTTTGGAAAAAATAAAATGAGTCCGCCAGGCACGTCTGCATTAAAACAAAGACAGGAAAAACATGAAATATGGCTCGAATTAAGATTTGTTAATGAGGATAAAGTGTTGAGCTCTGATGGCAAATCAGTGGTGAAAGGCTCTTTGTGCAGCACCGCAGGCTTAAAGCATTAAATGGTGGGAAACATAAGAGAGGGACATATGGACTAAGAGTTTTGTGACCCCCTCAGGCATGCCCATGCCCATCTGTTCTTCCTCCTTCAGGCTCAACGCTCAAGGCAGAAAGATTTTCAGAACAGACCGTCTTCAGTGTGAACCGCGATCAGAGTGTTCCTCTGCATCTAGAAATGGACGCCGCGTCCTGCTGCTGCATGTGTTCTACTAAGGAGAAACAATGAGTCAGCGCAGTCTCCAGCTAACATTGAAGGGATGTTGAAACAAACTTTAAACAGGACACCCACCTGAAATTATTTATCAAGTTGAAGAAACTGGTCTTTTCTATGTCGAGAAAAATAAAACATTAATATTCTTGGAAGCAATTTCTTATCTTTAGGGACTTGTTTTAAGGAAGGATGGCTTTCACTTTCACTAAAGTAATTTGTCAACATAACATTTTAAAATGTTGTTATGACATTTACTCATTAAAGTTTTTGAGTACACATCACTTCCTAAACTAGGAAAGCACTCTGAGAGCACAGACCTCTGCCTGCAGCTCATTTCTCCACATATTGTAACTTAAACCTGTAGTTTATTATACATTGGAAGTAACAATAGAGGGTACATAACATAGCAGGTTGCTTTATGATATCCATCTTTGGAATTTTTGGAAGATCAAGGGTCAAAGTCACTCTGGCATCCAGAACATCACCAAAATCTAACAATCTGTTCCTTCACCCAAGATCGAAATATCGGTAACATTTCATTTAAATCCGCTGATAACTTCTCGAGGTATTTTGGAAGCAGTCAGACAGATGAAGGCAGCCTGACACATAACCTCCTCGGCGGACGTAATGCACAGCATCCGAACGGCGGTGGCCCCGCCCCCTTCTCGCGTCATTGGTGGACTACCCAAAGAGCCCTGACCCAGGGGCTCCGGTGATTGGTCGCTTGGTTTCGTGTGCGCAGTCAGCGCAGTCTGTCCATTTGAATGTGCCCAGAACTGGAGGGGATCATTTCCATGGACCATCTGTCTCTCTGGCTACCCACACAAAGACGGACCCAGGATGGTGTTAGTACATGTCGGATATCTGGTTCTCCCCGTCTTCGGCTCAGTTAGAAACAGAGGTATGACTGTCTCCACCTAATAACTTACCCTAACAAATTTCCCTCATTTAAATGTTCCGTTCTAACGACGTAAACAGCAGACACCTGCTAGCAAGAACGCCAGCCAGCTTTATGGTCCAAATTAGCCTTTCTGCTCGGAGCGCAGCGGCGTCATTTCGCCTAACGAACGCGAAAAACGTGGTCGGCTCGAATGAAGTGATTTATCCCACAAAAGCCACGCGTGTCAGGGCATTTCGGGGCCCGTTAAGCGCTTTAAATGACCGCAGCTGTCAAGCGGCAGTGTTCTCCCCTCGTTATCCTCAGCTGTGCTCGGCGTTCGGCGTTAGCGTGGTCTGCTTTATCCCGACTCTGCTGTTTACGTGCGCTTGCAGCATTTCTTCTTCTTCTTTCTTTCTTTTCTTTTCTTTTTTTTTTTTTTTTGGTTAATTTTTTGTGTGAAGGCATCATCAGCTAATGCTACTGAATAACACACCGGCCATTTTTAATAGCTCGTCTTTAGCTAACAATATCACGCATTTCTGTGTGGATTCGGCGGCTGAGTAGTAATGACATGACGAGGGATGTTCGCTCCTTTGTGTGTAACTGGCATCCAGTGTGCTGATCCAAATGGGGCTTTGGCAGGCTTTTAAACAGGCTTTAAAATGGTGGAACTTGTGCCCCAAACCCCCAGAAGGACATCGTCAAAAAAAAAAGATCTCGATTGCATAAATCTCAACACAATAATAACGTCACTATCCATTGCAGCAGGCTATCTGTGTTGATTATGTAATAATAAAAGTAGGGGTTGTAGTAATTTGACTTGCTTTGTTAAAAGTACATGCAGTAGCACCAATGATTTCATTGTGCTTTTATTTGTGTTCTTTTTCCTGTTCCATAGTATCGAGGCTGGCTCCACATTCCGCATTTCTCAGACCTTTGTCCCCCTCCATTGTGTAGCTAACGATCATCTGCTGCTGTCTGCCGTAGCCTCTGCCTGTTCTCTGCATCTAGCTGTATTGTGAACCCCTTCTTCCTCATTTCCTCTTTCCATCTGAAGACGACATTGGCATTAAAAACTGAGTTCCCACTCATACCGTATCCTTCTGTGTAACAGACTAAAGAATAACACCTTCTGTAGAGAAGTTTGTCTTTATTTAAACTGTCATGTTGCTCTTCAGTGAATAACCCATTGTAGCATTATACTTTACTACAGACTGTCATTGTGACTCTCCCATTCAGTGTGACTAGACTACATTCTGCTGTAAATTTCTGTAAAGTGGATACATTTTGACCCCCCCCCCCCCC